>JAEIIF010055450.1:0-13095 GCA_018874455.1 Drosophila trapezifrons
ACTGCATTATAGTATTTCATATAAAAAAGTGCTATTATTTCTGCCGCAACTGTACATATAACAAATTATCAGACATTAATTTATACAAGACCCAAAATAAATAATTAAACAAAATTTATAGGCCGAGTCTGATATTGAATTTATCTAATATTTTCATTTATTTGGAATTAAACACAAATAAATATACAAACCGAAATAAAATTATAATTACATTTATCGTGTAGAATAACAATTCATTAAAAAGAAATTTCAATTGAAACTGGCGTCCCAATTATGATATTATATTGTAATAAAGTTCCATATGGAATAAATGAAATAAATCAAAATATAACCCTAGTTTTCTTATTATCCTTGGCTCCTAAAATAATAATTGGTATTAAACAAATATTGTTTAGTATGGTTATTTTTAATATAAACTATAGCTGCTAAAAAACACAGCATATAACACAGAGAATCGTAATTAAAATAATTGTATTTCCTATTACAGCTTATATGCACAATTTTCTGAAATTATCAATCAATCCAAGACAGCAAAACGATAATTTGCACAATAAAAATACTCAAATAATATTAATGAAATTACGCCTAATATCCGACTTTCCTTCCTTTTATGTTGGCAATAAAAATAACGCTGTATTTATGAGAGGCCTGGGCAGGGCAGGGGGCATCCCCTCCATTGAGCAAACCGGAAAATATCAATTTAATTGGCGAGGGAGGGAGCTGAACTGAGTCAAGCTGAGCTGCGACTTACTTGCAGGGATCCCAGAGCATGAGTCCTTTGCCGGGGCAGTCGGGCGAGCGGATTACGTCGCACTCCTTCGGATTGCAATAGCATTTGAGGCCGTTCACCACGTGGTTGCTGCCGCCAGATGCTGCCATTATCAGGAGCAGATAGCACCACAAGTAGATGAGCAGCAGGCTCACGTTCAGGCGGCCGAAATAGCTTCCGTTCTGGCGCATCCTGAGCGGAAGTTTGGCTTTGTTGTGCTTCGGCTGCTGCTGCTCCCCTCGTCCTGGCCAAGTCTTTGTCCTTGTGCTGCGTCCTTCCATGGCAGCCAACCCCTCAGCCGAGTTCCGCCCGTTTATAGGCAATTTTTATTGCGCCCCAGTCGTTCCGACTATGCGTTCCACTGCCTTCGAAGCTGACGATGCCGATGATGATGATGTCGAGGACGAGTCCTGGTCCTGGTCAGGGTACTGGGTGCGGGTTCGAGTGCGGGTCCGGTGTCCGGGGCCGGCGCAGGCAATTTGCATGGTGACTGCAAAGAAGAAAAAAAAGAACGAGAGCGTTCTTAAATGATTAAAATGCCATAAACTACGCTCCGGAATATTCCCTGAATCGGAGCGCGTTTTACAATTGAAAAGTTTTTGTGCGGAAATCGGTTGCCCGGCCTCCCCGCCTGGCCCCGTCGTCTAATTTCATTAAAATTTCATTCGCGTTGCCTACTTTTAGGCGTCGCAGCAAATTGCTCTACGCTTTTGGGCCATAAATTAGTAAATTGGGTACTGAGGTTCCGCAGGTTCGGCAAATTGAAATGTCCCGAAACGGTGACATTTTAATTCGTAAGCGAATCATTAATTCAGTTATACGATATTGAAATTTTATGAACCTCAAATGGTACAATACAGTTTCCACATTCTTTGTGTCGTTTATTTATTTATTTTATTTCCTTTTTTGATTTTCCGTTCCGTCTCATTTTATTAAAAATTCATTTGCGTTGCCTACTTTCCAGTGCCGAAGAAAATTGGTCACAAAATCGCCAATTCGGCTGGGAAAATTGAAATGACCCAAAATGGTGACATTTTCCTTTTTAATCCCTAAAGTAATTTATTCCAGAAATAATTCAATTAGAGCGTGCAAAAAAACTAAAAATGATTTATATAAAACCTAAATTGTTATTTAACAAAAACGACAAAGTTTGAATTCATTATTAAATCATTACTTTGTTGAATGTACTCTTACATATTTTCTGGAAACTATCATTGCTATTTAACCGATAAGAATAATATTGGCATTATTTTTTCCGAGTCAAAGGGCAGCCTAACGCTCGGGCACTGAAAATCACACTTAACACTGTATGCAAGGCATAATTTGTTAAAAAATAAATATTATTTATTCCTAAATTTACATATTACAAACAAAAATCTTTTCCGTTTATCCATTTCCTTTTTCTCTTAATAATAAATGTGGCTTATTTTAAAGCCCTTAAATACCGTTCAATAGGGGCCATAAATTTATTAAATGGTTTGCACAAGAGTCCGGAAAATGAAAAAGGAAGCATTTTATGACTCATAAAATATTACATCTATTATTCTCTTTTATATTGCCAAGGAACAATTTTTAATGACTGCAAAAAAATCTCTTATCTTTTAAGCTGATTTAAATTAAAAACCAATTTGGAGAGACAAACTTTGCTGGCTGCCTCCTGAGCCACAAACTTTTCTGGCCAATTAAAGTTTTCCCATTTAACTTGCCCCACCGACGACCTTGATTGTGACATACATACATACGTCTTGCTTTAATCATCATCAACCTGATCGGCTTCAAATCGCAATTCGACAGAATGACTCCGACGGCTTAATTAACCAAACGTGCGGTCAGGGCCAAAACCAGAGACTGGAAAATGAACTCGCGGCCGACATACCACAAATCAGAGAACAAAAAAATTTCCCCAACAAAAACCATACCAAAGGCAAAAACTTCGGAAATTAATTTGAACGAATCCCCAAAAGCATGCCACATGCCGAAAAAACGTTGGTGAAAACTCAACACTGTTGTTGAAACGGGGGCTCGGATGTAATTTCAAATTTGCAGGAACACATGCCCAACTAATTTGTATTTAAACGTTTGATGTTCTGTGGATGTCCTCACTCCACTTTAATTTACTCTACTCCAAGCCGGAAAGGACTCCACCGCCCCCGTAACCTACTCCAATATATTTTCGAAATTGTTGCGCAGTTGATTTGCCTCGAAATCAATGGAAAAATAATAAACTTTTGGCAGTACCGAATTGCGAATTGTTTTGTATATTTTTCTCTATTTCCTTTTTTCTTCGGCCGAGTATTGCTTTCACTTTGCCTTGGCCAAAAGGACACTCGACATTATTGCTATTGGTATTGCCATTGCCATTGTGGTTGTTGTTGTTATTGTTGTTGTTTTTTTCAGTTGCCTGTCAACCACTTTCAATTTGGCATTCAATTTTTGTTGTGTTTTTATAACAACGGCACTAACACAAACAGAAAGCCATCGCTTTTCCGCACGGGACACACAAAACATACAGGACACACACACTGGGACACACACCTCGTTACACCTAACGACAGACGTTTAGGACTAGCTATATACGCTATAGTGCCTCTGGTACTTGTTGTTGCCACTGTCACAGTCACAGTCAAAGTCCTTTCCGCTAAACTTTCGGTTCCGCCGAATTTCTATGAATTTTTCATGCGCTTTTGTCTGCCGCACGCGGCCATTTAAGGCAAGAGACTGAACTAACCTGCTGCCGCCGTGGCTGCATAGACCTTTTGGCAGTTAGAAGAACCGATGTGGGGATATATTCGGCTAAAGCCCCCCTCTGCCTGCCTTCCGAAGGATATCCCAGTATTTCCTCTCACAGAGCATGCGCCGCAGCTGTTAAGCCTGGAAGGCAGAGTTATCAGACACAACACGCGAAGGACTCTCGTAGTACTCGCGAATTTCGGGTTTATGCTGACGCCAAATTCGAAATAAACTAAGTTGGGTTTTGACAAAAATTTCCCTTTTTTTTTTGGTCTGCAATCATGTTTAATAGCTTACGATTTGCCAATTATCACTGACATTTTAATGGATTAAAATAAAAGCAATATTCATTTACATATTGTTAAACCAAATTGTTGTAAACTTTTATTTTTTTTAAATCAATACTTTTAAAAACGGCACAAATAGTTTTTAAATATTCTTAATATACACATAATTATAGTATTTTTATTAGGTCACTAATTTTAAGCTTTCTTAACTTCAAAACATGTTTTTAGGTCTACTTTAATCTTTACTAGTTTTAAAAACATCCAAATTCTAAAATGAGGGATCTAACAACGTCCGCTAAATCAGCTCTCTGCTTAAATCTTCTCAATACTGATATGGGGACCACAAGTGGGCAGCACATATTCACACAATAAAAGGAACAACAAATATACAAAGAATTTGTAATTTCAAGTATTCTATTGCATACTTTTAGACAGGTATTAAGTTGATTTTAAACCAAATATTATGATATCCATGTGTAGAGCTGGAAAAGTATCGAAGTTTTCGATGTTTTAGTATGGAAACATCGATTTTACATCGATTAACATCGATGTTTTTCCAGCTCTATCCCTGTGATATCCCAAAGATATGAATGAATTCAAAAAAGGCCTGCAGTAAGGGTTGGAAATCCATAAAACAAACTGTCTAAAAGTAGTTTTTTACGATGTACCATATTGTAGCATTAATTTCAACATCTTTTAGTGATATTTGCAGAACCTTCGATTTTTAAAAAGAGGAAAAGTAACTTTTTGTAGCATACTTTTAAAGAACATTTTTATTGATTTGAAATCCCAACATACTTGTATGTCAACTTCATTTGATATGTTTTAAAAGCTGAAAAACATGTTTAGCATTTTTAGTGAATTTTTTACTGGATATATATACCAAACATTTCCCCAAATAACTTGAAATCACCATCTCAGCCAGCGCATAAACGACGCGATGGCAAACAACTCTTGATGATAATGGCGCGCGCGAGGAGAGCAAACAGCGGATGCAGAAACATCCTTCAAAATATAAAGTCATTTTTGTTTATTATAATTACAAATAAAGAGCAGGATGCAGGGGCTCAGGCTTAAGCGGATCCTGGAGGGGCGCAGCCGAGATTTGCTCTGGCTGAATGCTAGGCCAACGGGGCTAATGGCCAATTTAAAAGTATGAAATTCTCGTCGTTTGTCTTGCGATTATTTTACATATATAAATACACTTTTAGCTTTGGCTGGCAGTTTAGGCCGCAACTTTGATGATGAGGCGCCCGTGTCAGCTGCTAATAAGCATCGCTCTAAGCAATTTGCCTCCAATAAAAGCCACACACCGCAAGGCCCTCAAAGACCCCCACACCCGCAGCCCACAGCCGCCTTCCATTTTACTTACGCCCTCTAAAAAAGAGGGCAAAAAACTTGCAACTTTTCCAATTAGCGTAAAACAGACGTTCGAGTCCAAAAGTACACGAGAGAGTTCAAGTCCGAGCCTCGGAAAGTGGGTGCACACGTCGCGGCCCCCCGCGGCATCAGCTTCCCGAAGATGAGTCCAATGCCACAGTAAATGTTGCGTAAAACAACTGCGGATTCGGACTGCTGGCCACCACCCCCCGCACAGCCCCCGTTCAGAGCCGCCCCTGTCCCGCAGATTTACAATTGCACAAAAGAGCAATCGGGAATTATGAGAGGGGCAAAACTTTTTTAACAACAATAATGGAACGTAAAGAAAACGCTCAACCCGCCAACAAAAAATTGAAATAAAAAAAAAACCGAGCCAAGAATATGGAAATATGTCTGCACGGCGAGAAATCATCGTGAGTCAGGATCAGACACATATATCTTATTATTTATCGTGTTCAGACTCATATATTATATTTTCTATGCTTAAAACTCCAAGTTTAACAAAATAAATGAAATGGAAATGTTAAAATATGACTACTTACGGGATACCTATCTTGCATTAGACACGTTTCTATAATAAAATATGACTAACGTATTTTTATTAATATTTACTAGGTTGTTTAATCATTAATCAAACTTATATCTTACCTCATAGTTCAAGGCAAAACGAAATGTAAAAGAAACAAAGAAACTAAATAATGACTGCCGAGTGTAAAAGGTAGTTCAACAAATAGTAAATAGTTTCTGGAAGTGTTTAATTTCTAAAAAGGTAATATCAGTTTTAAATTCTTATTTATTTTAGCAAGATTGTTTAAAGTACATTTAATATATATTTATAAATCTTTCTTTTAAAACAAACATTGAACTTAAAGTTTTAAAAAAGCAAGGCGAGGGACTGTCGTATTTATTAATTGCTCTTAAATATTATTTTGAAGAAATATATGGTATCAGAGGTATAAAATTTTCCCTTTTTCCTGCCTGAAATTTAATTATGAACTACTTTTAATGTAATTATTGTACATGCAAACGGCATGAGTACCTATTTTATTATTTTATTGTAAAGGCTAAATTTTAAGCACATACATTTGCTTTGCAAAGTTATTTTCTTCCCCCTCTGACTATTCTCTAACAGTATCTTACTAAGTCAAAAATCCCCTTGCCATTTAATCTAACCCTTTGATTTTATAGCTGGGCTAGATACACATGAGCATGGGGATAGCATAATATTTTTTTACTGTGCCTTGTGGCCAGGGAAAAATATCGAAAACTTGTGCGCTCAACTTGATATGCTGCAAAAAGTAAATGTGCAACAATGTGGTGTGCGGTGCCGGGTGTGTGTATGGATGGCAAGCAGCTTAAATTGTAAGCGCCCCCACCCCACGGAATGCTGCATTTCGGCTATTAATTCTTGAACAATTGCCAGAGAGGCAAAAGTTTGTCGGGGGAAAGTAAAAAAGAAAAGAAAAAGGCAAGGAAACCCCATGAGAAAAAGCCCAGCGCAGGGCAGAGACTTGCCTCAGTCGGCGGCGGTGCACACATTTATTTTCAATGTTTCATTACTTAACAACTTTTTGATGACAGTTTTATTGGCATTTAAACAAAAATTGAAGTGTTCCTTCAGCCATACATATTTTTCCCATTTTTCGTTCGCTTTTCTTTTTTGGTGTTTGTTCGAGTACGTCATAAAACATTAAACACGAGAAAAGCGCACACAAAAAGTTTGCTATGATTGGAGAGGCTGCGGCTGCGGAAAATGAGACCATCAAAGCCGGAAAATGGGAAATGGAAAACGGTGAGTGAGGAGGCAAAGGGGTTGCCAAGCTACAGAGGTTGCCATCGCAACGGAGGGCTGACAGGGGGCGTGGCTTGTAATCTACAATTATTAGAGAAGCATTCTGATAGAGATTTTGCAGATTCAGAGCCCAGATTTAGGCAACACTTTCAGCCAAAAGTTAACAAAGTTTGCTCTGTAGATTGCTGCACAAATATAGAAGAAATTGAGAGCTGAGTGCGCTTCAGAAATAAATAAATGTTAATTTCGAGAGACGAGATAAAATCGAGGCTGAGATTTTAATAAGATGGAAACACAATATTCGAGGGAAAAGCATCCATTCAGCGAAGCCATGCTTTTTAATTTCATCTTCCTATTGATTTAATGATACAATGTACGCATATATACTTCAAAAGCCCATCAAATATCAACCTCCCACTCTTCAATAATTTATTTATTTATTGGTTTGTTCTGTGGGCCAACCAAGGCCCCTTGAAGGAGCTGTGAAGTTAAGTAAGTAAAAGCCTGCAGTAGTTTTTGTTGTACTGATTTAATTGAATTGCTATTTTTTAAGAAACTACGCAGCTGTAAATTATAAATAAAATGTGAGGGAACCTAAAAATATGTATTTTATAAATATTAAGAGCGTATTCTTCTTAAATCCTGATTTAAATTTGTTTTCTTATATAAGTAAGCCAGAAACATATTTTGTTTAACAACCATTAACATCTTTACCTTTACGTCTTATATTTCTTAAACTCTCTGTACAATTAGAATACTTTTTAATATTTTTGTACTTTGTCTTTTCAGCCTTTACCACTAATCAACCGCCAACCTTCCCAATTAACCATTTTTCCGAAATAAATTTGAATTACAAATTAATCCGAGCCAATCCTAGCCGGATAAAAAAGAAAACCAAATTTACGCAACGCCCACACAATTTATTTTAAACATTTTTTTTCTGCCACTTTTTTTGGTACGCGTGGCGTCTTTATTTTTTTAGGGGATTTGGCGTTGGGGTAATTTGCGTGTTTTTTTGCGCTACGGCTTTAGTGTCGTTGGATCTCGAGGGTCTGCGAGGAGGGTTGGCGGAATGTCCGAGTAATTTGCCACTCGTCCATTTTAAATTACATTAGTTGAGTCGCGCCAGAAGAAGTTGGAGCTTGTGTACATAGTACATGGGGCATAGTATATAGAACATATAGAAGGGGAGCTCTCTCCGGTCAAATGCATATTTCTTGTTTCAATTACTTTCGCGGGGACTTGGCTCGCGGCGAAGGCTATGGGATATATATATATATAATCGGAAAAACACCCGCAACCCGCATTTTGCTTAATGAAATTTGCATATAAATTGCAGGACCCAAAGTTGGAAGTTGAAAGTTGATTTCGATTATTTGATGGGCGACGGCGCGGCGACTTTCATGGAGTCCTCGCAGCGGCATCGTCATCCATTGTCTGCTGGTGGTTTCCATCTTGTCGCCTGTTGTCTTCTTTCATTCCGCTCTGGACATTTTTGTTGTCCCCGCTTCTTTTTTTTAGGTTGTCAAAATGTCGACTTGTTTATCTTTTACATGACGCAACACTGTGGCATCGTCATCATGGACGTCGCTCCGTTGCATCGCCATCCGGATCCAGCGCTGTGGCATGCCGCACGCCAAGTGGAGCGCACTGCTGGAAAAGTATGCAGCTCCATTCAGCTGCCCCCGCTATTCCATTTTCCCTTTCCCTTTGCCTTTGCCCTCCTTCCCAACAAAAGCCACGCCCCCTGTCGCATAACGGTGCCCTGGAAAATGAGTGAAACTAAAGCCGGCTGGCTGAGTGGCATTTAATGCACAGCCAGGACACGGAGTCGGGACAGACGGGGCTTCTATATAACCGCAGAGATAGCAACACACACACACACACACACACGGTACTTGGCTTATGCAGGTGGTGGGATCAGGCTTAGGGTTTCGACTTTCACATATCCTGGCAGTTAATTGGCATCTTTAAGCCCTAAAAATATTCGGGGCAAGCGGGCTTAATGAGACCTGAAGGCGAAGAAGCTAGAAACTAACTAAAGGTTAATTATTGCTTACCTTACTATATAGCAAGAACTATTTAAAAATATCTTCAATATTAATTATATTCCTTCTCCAAAGGTTTCTCTTCTTCACTCTAAAGTTTAAGTTATTTATAGCCCATAAAACTTCCGTATTTATAAATTCTCGCCCAAAAATCCATTGATTACAGGGAATCAAAGTAATCTCTAGAGATTTTAAATGAACAATCTATATTTCTGAACGAAAAATGAAAATAAGTTACGTCAAAAATCCCTAAAGAGTTGAATTCCAATTTTTTGTTTCTATCCAAGGCTCAGGGGAATGCGGTTTCTGTTTGTATTTTCTGCTCTACTTTTCGGCCACCAAACTATCGATTTAAAATATTAAATATTTCAGTTGATAAAACTCTAGCACTTCCTAAATTTTTACAAAGAAAAAGGCAAACAATTTTGATTCTCAAAACAAACTTAACTAATTCACTTGACTGCACACTTGGACTCCACAAGATGTGAGCACAAAACTCTGAGTAGCTGCAACAATTAAGCCAAAAATCCGCTTATGTTCTCTGCAAAGAAATACAGCACACACACATCCTTAAAAGTCCTGAGAGTGTAATTTTCACTAAAATAAAATACAACAACTTGTCATTCAGGGGGTTTTTGAATCCCAATTTTATGGCACTTTAAGGCCAAATGACACGCTCTTCCGCCGGAAAAGCTGTAACGGTCTCGCCGCATCAAATGCAGGTGACTCAACCAGGAGAAAACTGATCCACCCCAGAGGAGCACTCCCACGTCCTCTCGCCCAGGTGGCATCAATATTTGCCAAAGGGTTTGGCTCCTGATTCTCTCCTCTGGTTTGTGCCAGCGGCAGGCTCCGTAATATGTAATGTGTAATATAGATGCCATCTCCCATCCGCTCCTTTGTCAACTATGTCATATTTCATTTCGCACAAGTCTTAATACCTTCTATGTGCAAACACACGGACACGGACACGGAGCCGGAGCAGGACCAGGCCGGAGCGAGCACTTAATGTCGGGGCCCGTTCCGTTGATATCGCCAGCACATGCAGCCCCGGACCCTTGCCCGGAACCCAAGCCAAGACTCATGCCCGGATCCATCCGCATACATACGTCTCCGGCATTCGTACGCTTGCTCCAGTTTCGAGCATGCAAATTCCGGGGCCAGCTCCTTCATGCCTGGCCACACATGTCGGCCAGACTCCACCCACTCCGCGATGCTCGCCGCCATGCACCCATCCACCCAATGCAGTGAGAAAAATATGAGTATCTCTGGAATCTGTGACGAAGGCAGACCCCCCGGATGATTAGTGACTAAAATAGGCAAACATTTCCTGTTTTTATGAATTTTCCATTGTTTTGCCACACGCTAGAGTTTAGAAATTCCCTAAAAATATGTCTAAAAGTATGCTATAAAATGTTGGAGTTACTAAATTCAGTGTAAATGGGATTTCTTCAACGATGTAACATTTTGTAGCATACTTTTTGACATCTTCTTAAGGGATTTTGAAACATCTCTATATATTTATTTTCTTAAAACTAGTTGGTTTTTTGCTCATTTTTGTATGTCTAACTTATTACTTAAATATGAAAGCTATTTCTGGATCTAATTAAACTTTCTTAGAGAGTTTTTTGAAAGTAGAATTTAGGGAATACCTCGACTTAGTTTTAAAATTAATTAAACAATTCTAAAAGATTTTCCCCCAGTGCTCCCCTCCATTCTTGTAGGATCCTTCTGGTTTGTCGACATCGTCATCGAGTCAATGAGCAAATGAAATTTATTTCATTATAAAACAGGCCACTTTCCCAGGAGCCTTAGACCGTATAGACCGACGACCGACGACCGTAGACCGTAGACCGTAGACCAAACCAGACCGCACAAACATTTGTTTTAGCCTAAATGCCCTGCCCCGGACCCTGCGCCCTCCATCCTCCACCACCAGCCGCCGCATAACAGGCAGCCGCAAGAAAATTTCATTTTGAAATATGCTTTCTGAAATTATTTCACTCTTATATGACAGGCGGGTTGAAAGCAAAAATTGTAATATTAATTTTGTGTACAACGTAACAACGGAGGAAGAGGCCACAGCGGAAGAGGACTCTTTCCCCGAGCTCTTTACCCCACACAGACATTTCCCCAGGACTCTTCGGTCTGCGACTGAGACTGCGAAAACAATGAGCCAGGATTCCCATAATGGAATTTGGTGGTAACGGGCCTTCGGGGTCGGTCGGTCGGCTCCTCCGTCCGGAATCGCAGTTGTCGTCAAAAAACGGAAGCAGGTTCCGGAAACAGTTAGACAAGAGTCGGAAAGATGGCTTCTTCTGCAGGAGCTGAATGGGGAATCCTTCTGCCAACTTTATTATTGCATCTCACTCGGTCTCTCTGTGTGTGTGTGTGTGTGCTGAATTTGCCACACTAAATTTGTTCGGACAAAAGTGTCGCCTGGGAATTAAGCTCATCAACGCTTGATGCGCTACCCATGATTCAAAGTCCGTAGCTAAAATTCAGCCAATTGCGAAAAAGACGGCGATAAGGTTACCGTGGTAAATAGGAAATTGGATACTTTATTTAGTTGTAGGTACTAATTTTTAGAGCACTAGCTATGGTCGAAATAAATAATAGGAACATCTGCTAAACATGAACATGCGAAATGGGAAGTGAAACGTTTAAATTGCAAACTCTCTTTGTGAAACTTTATTTTTACATTTTAAACTAAAATTATATTATATATAAGAGTCTCAGTATATTATTTGCTTTAATTAAATATTATGCAAAACTAGAATATATTAAAATTACACACATATACCTATTTATTTGATTAATTTATTTATTTATTGGCGTTGTAGACAGAAGTTGTAAACTTAGGATACAGGGAAATATTCGGCCAAAGCGACTGCCACGGCTTAATTAATATTTATAATATTATATATTTACAAAAAAAAAAAGTAAACAAAAAAAATTAAATCTACAAGCCTTATAGCATAGTCCTGTCCCTGTCTAAACAGGACTATGCACAACCACTGTAAATTCCAGAACTGCTCTATTCCCACAGCCGTAGTTTTCCACAGTTCCCCGCCCCGAACTCCCCATAATGTCTTCAGATAAGAAGGGATAAAGATATTTTGAAAGATGGCCCCAGTGCAAAGCGGAGAGCTGAAAAGTGACGAAAAAAGGAAGCAAATATAGCGAAAACAGCTCCTCGGACAAGGAAGTGGAAGTAGAAGATGAGGGAAAATCTGCTGTTGGCATTGGTTTGGCTTTCTGCGAAAAGGTAATCAAAATAAATGAGCGACGTTTTTCGCAGCGCTGCTGAAGAGACGGCACAATCCGTGCTGAACCGCAGAAATAACTCGTTAGCCCTAAATGATGACCACGAAAAAAAGAGGGAAAAACGCAGAAAAAGGAGCAAGTAATGGCCAGAAAGGGTCCGACGCGATGAAGACGGGTTCACTTGAAATTATGAATTGTTTGTCTAGTAGGTGTCAGGTGCTTGCCTTGTGCATCTAGCCGTAATCACTTGGGTAATCGCTCAAATGCACACACAAAATGATGTTGATGCTGAAATTTTCCCCAGCGGTTTTCGCCGCACTTCTTCACCGCCGCCGTTGTCTTCATCTTCAGCGTCCTCTTGCGCTCGTCCTCGTCCTCATCATCGTCCTCTTCCTCGTAGACTGTCACTGTCAAGTGTCTCCATCATCCGCTGAGACTTTCCTCGACTTCAGCCCGACTTTCCTGGCGGGTGGAAATGGGCGGGATACTCTTGGGGAGTGACCTTGGTGTCAGCTCGCATGGGAAACGAGTGTGCCACCAAATAATTGATAATAATGGATTTCTTAATAATTCACAGCATTCACAGAGAGCTGAACGAATTTGATGAGCGTTTATTTAATTAATACGGAATGACTTACGTCGTTATTAATTCAGCCTTTTTTCTAATGAACCCCAACGAGGGTTTGCTCTTTAAAAGTAACATATATGTCAATCCTTAACATGTGCTAATGAAATTAAACAAATTTAATGACTCTTGATACTGATAATGGCCTTATGACACAGGGCACAAGTTTTCATTAATTAGAGTTTTCATTAGAGGCT
>JAEIIF010055452.1:0-12402 GCA_018874455.1 Drosophila trapezifrons
CACCATCGATAGCCGAAAACATCGATAGTATCCACCATCGATGTTTTAACAACCCTACCTAAAACCTTTCTCACTTAAATTAATATTATATTGCACTTTTTAAAATGATTAACCCTATTTCCCCTTATTTTTTATATTAAATATTTTTTTATAATCATTTCTATAATTTATTCCTTTTTTTATAGTAAATAAAAGTCCCAAACTACATATAATAGCCCTGATGATCGTGGTTCGGAAGAGTGACGAATGACAGCAGTAAGGATGCCATCGATGGTCCTGCTCTTCAGCCCGCCTCCTGCTGCCCCTCGTCCTTTGCCCTTTCCCCCCTCTCTCCACACCCCCCTCCCATACCCTTCCCGAAGTGTCGACAATGTTGCTTCGAAAATATTGCCACCACAGCAGCACATTTCATGTTTGTTGTAGCCGGGCTGTAGCTCCGCTCCTTCTGCTGCGTGCATTTATAAATTATGCTGAACATGTAAAGTGCCATTTTGAATATGAAATTTGATGCTTTTTTAAGCTAGGCAGCCTGACCAGGAGCAGCAAAGGAGCAGAGTCCAACGTCCATCCTCCGGGCCCGGGAAAATGTGTAAAATGGGCAGACATCCTTTGTTGACTCGGCCATATTTTATGAGGGAGCCGGGGAACTGTTTTCTCTCATATTTTAATTACTTGCAGTATGCAGTGGACATTTTTTTCCATTTCGTCCTGTCTAATTTGGCTCCATCCATACAATATATCAGGCGAGCCCCCATTTGTACTCATTTACGTTCAGTTGCAGCTAATGGTGAGTCATGGCTGCAGCCATTGCGCTTAAGCCAAATTGCATTCCGGCCTACTCCCACCACTCAATCTGGCCACCAAAAAAAAAGAAAAGAACAGGAAAAAAATGCGAAAAGGTCAGAAAATCAATCGGCCCAAAACCGGCCCGGCGGCCAAAGCAACTAATTCATTTAAATCTAGCAAAATCTGAGAAAATCCCTGGCAACGACCTTCGGGATTTTAAGAGATTTCACGAATGTCAACCGAACGCTTCAGCGCCAAAAGCGAAAGCATCTCGCCGGAGATGGGAGTGGACAGCCGGACGGCCGGATGGCCGGACACGGAGGGAAATGCGGACGGAGACCCCTGGCTTTGCCCTCCCGTCCTGGCCCCGTTAAGCTAAGCAAGCAAATCACCCGGCCGCGCAACCCGTGTGAGCTTTTGGCTAAAATAGTTGGCAACACCACATTAAACAATGCTGGCACACAGGCAACCGTACAGGCAAAAAAAAAAAAGGTAGAGTAAGAGGCCAATTTAATACTACAAAAGTTGAAGTTATTTTCCAGAAGAGATTAAACTGGAAATTACAGCTGCATATAGTTTTATGTAAAGTTACTGCTGCATATCAATTGTGTAACGGTCGGTTAATTAACAGCAACTGTTAGCGGGCTGTTATAAGCACTACACTGCTGGGTACTCGATAGTCCGTCGATATCGATACTGCCAAGAAAAGTTACCATCACTAGAGAAGTCACTGCGACTTGTTAAAAGACGCAGATCCTAAAACTTTAAAAACTCATTATAAGCAACTTAACCTAATAAAAACTACTCTAAAAGCCAACTCTTTACAATTGTTTAATACAAAATACATCAATTACATATAAATATTTCTTTCAGTGCACAAAAAGAAAGAGACAGAGGACGGCAGAAAGAGGGAGATACAGAGAGGGAGAGAGAGGAAGGACCTTAGCCGATGTGTGTGCGTGAGAAAATGAGGCAACAGCAAAAGTCGCAGAACTTTAGCAATTTGAAGCTAATATGTTGACAATCTAGCCAGGGCAGAGCAGAGCAGCAAGGACGAGAACGCGGACGAGGACGAGGTCCTTTGCCCAGTGGCGCCATCTATGGTTATGTGTATTTAAGTCACTGCCAAAGCCGCGAGGAAACCAAGAGGCGGAGGCGGAGGCGAAAAGGAGCAGCGTTAGTGATGAGATCCACTCACCAGGACTTACTGGCCACCGGGTTACTGTGACCACAGGGATAACGATTTGATTTTTGAATATATATAACATATAGAGTTTAAAAATATCACCGATTATACGATTTATACATAAGTTAGTAATTAATTAGGCCTTATTTCCTTATAAATATATTTAACTTGAGACACCACAGAAGTTTCTTAAGTTTTCCTTTTCGGTATTCGTTTTAAATCATTTTTTTAACGTTTAAGTGAGATCAAGGACAGGTTATTGTGAATTTCCTTATTTAATTTCTTAAAGGAAGAATCAGTAATAGCTATAAGAAATATTATTTAAATACAAGAATATTGAATTCAACTTAACGTGAAGTTATTATGTTTTAAAGGCAAGAAAGCTCAAAGTCTTTAAAGATTTCATTGATTTTTCATTTGATTTCATCTTTCAGGCCAATAAATTTAGTTAAAAAATTAAATTCCTCCATTTGCATGGAATAAATACAGCGATTTTTTGCTCACCTCTAGCCTGCAATATTTTATTGACAAATTTTTCGGGTCTGTGTGCGTGCTGGTTGGTTCTTCTTACTATAACCCAAAGCTTCTGGGAGGGGGGCATGGCTGGACGAGGAATCCGGGGACAACTCGTAAAAAGTGGATTTTACTGCTTAACTCGGGCACATCAAATGAAACAAATGGAAAACGCACACAACGGGCAGAAAATGCGGAGGAAATCGGGAGCGGGAAACACGGGCTTTCCATATAAATTCGCTGCCTTTTTTGCTGCATAAATAAAATAAAATGCAATATTTTCCGCTGCATTTCCGCCGGCGCTTCTGTCTGCACAAATCCCTCGCACAAAAGTCAGCAATCAAAACAGATTAAAATATGATTTGACAGCTCCGAAAACAAATATAAATGCACGAATGCGATCCTGGCGCCAGCGATTCCCTTGCAAGTTTCAGCCTTCAGCCGATTTCCGTTGGCATTTCGATATTGTTTCCATATTTAACTGGAGCCCCCCGTCAGGGCTTCGGATATATCAGATATATCTTCCTGGGACGTAAGCCTCGATTGTGCGATTGCCGCGTGCCTGGCATTTTTATCAAAGCGATGCCCTCATCGCTGCCTGATGCCTATTAAAAATTTAAATCAATTTTCAATATGGATTCCATGCATCCGAATAGCATATCTTTGGCTGACACTTTTGTTTTATTATTACAATACCCGAGCGGAATACCCGGGATCCGCTGCTCACATCCATTTGCGAGTTAAGTTCATATGTCAGTGCTATCTTGGAAATGGATGGCGAAATTCGCGGCTTTTCCCGCTTTATGTTTTATGCCGCCGCCTGCCAGTTCGCTCACCTGAGCCCTTAGCCCACCCCCAGCCCGGCTGCAGGTTATTGCAATTATCAGTTAATAAGGGCCGCGGCTAAGCGACTATAACTGACTCTAACTGACCCCAGATATCCCAGATTTGTGCAATTAGTCGGCCACAGCCTGCCTGCATACACCCATCGTTGGCGGGCCACTGAGTGCGTAAGTCGCCAAAGCCCGAAATGCCGGGCAATAATTAAATTATCATTAACGATGGTGGTTTAGCACGGTCTCTTGAACAGCTATTACCAGAGGCGTTAGCGGACAAGGGGGGTGTTGTGGGAATATCAGCCAAATTATCAGAGTCTGGTTATTTTTTAAACTAACTATTAAATTAATTTAAAATATTTGTTCCTTATAACTCATATTTACTCTTTGGTTTTGGAAAGAACAATTGCCAATTTGACTTGCAAATCTGATGAAAATATTTATTTAAAGGGTAAACATTATTTATATAATATAAATCAACTAAAATTTCAAGTACTCACGTACTAAACAATTATCTTTAGAGCTCACTTGGGAGCCTTAAATGAGAGATTGTGGTTGCTGAATTCTCAGAGGAATAGTTTTGTGGCGATAAATGCCGACCGCCTTGAGCACAGAAACTGAATTTTTGTTCTATAATTGTTTTGATTTAATTTATACTGATAACTAAAATAATACATTTTCAGGCTGTTTAAATATATACAAATGTAAAATCTATTTGTTTACCATTTATCAAATCGTTTTTACTTATATTGTTCGATACTGTGCATATTATTTCCTTAGAAACCCCCATCGAATATTTATCCAAATCATTCCCTAACAAATTTTTACTAAAAATCCAAAGTTGCTGCCGCAAATCACAGATTTCGTGCACTTTGGACTAACAAATTGGGAAATTGCAAAAATATGAAAGCCGAAATACCGAAATGCCGCTAAATGGGCTCGAAATGTAATTGTATTTGCATTCGCAGCGAGCACAACTGTACCCGGGGCCCGAGTGAGGTTATGTGCGCTGTGCAAATCCATGCAAAATTCCGAAATTCCTGCGGGGGAAGTGGACCCAAATCGGAGTGGAGAGGGCTGAAGTGTGCTTAAATTCTCATTAGACGCATTAGTGGCGCTGACCAGCCGCCCGCACAGCCCCCTCTTTGCACCTGACCAGGCCCGAAATTCAATAATAATAATTGATTGCTTATTACAAACGCACTGCATATGTGTCTCAAATTTATTGTGGATGGGGGAAGGGGGGGTAAGGGGGACATTTGCTAATATTTACGCATTAGCTAGGCGCCTGCACCGGGCCCCAAAAACAACCCTAAGCCACCCTGCAAGTGGGGGCGCCGGCAAAGTGCACCTGACCAGCCCACATGAAAGAGACGGAAGTGTCGTCATTAAAGTTTAATGTTTTCATTTCGGTTTTGCAACACGCAACAATTTTAATTATTAACTTTATAATTATGCAAAATCACGAATTACATTAGAATCACTTTGTTATGCCGATTTGGTTTACGGTCTCTTTGAACGAGTTCGAGTGAATTTCGAATTATTTCGAATAGATGATGATGTGGCACTTGCAATCAGGCCTTAGACTCGCCCCTTTATCCCCTCCTTCTTCCTGCTGCCACAATTATTAAGCCCTAAGGAGTTCAATAATCATCTGAAAGTAATAACAAAACAAATATGTCAGCTCTAATAATTCTTGGGCGACTTCGGGGATACCCTTAAGCGATAAGGTTACTTACTTTTTGGCTATATTCTTAAAATTAAAGGGTTCTAGCTAACTCAAGGTCATAATCGGGTTCATAGGTAAATCAAGACTCGATTATATGCCAAGATCACACACAGATCTTATTGTACAGCGGGTTGTCCAGACATGTTTCGATCGATACCACTTCGATCATCTTCAGTGAACTTTGCTGTACGAACAACTCCCTATATAAGCGCCTATTAAACATTATATTCTTCAAATATATATAAATTCGTAAGGGAAGTATTTATATCAAACTAATAAAGGCTGAAGAAGGGCTAAATCTTATAATAAATTATAAAAAATTATTCTACAGGCTGCTTATATTTAATGTATTTACAAATACATTTCATTTTGATTATAATTTTTTTTTACTTTCACAATTACTCACTCGAGACCCTAAAAATTTGAGATTGTGTTTGCCTAAATCCCAGAGAAACAGTTTTCGGAAAACCCCACTCTTGAGTGGCGATAAGAGCCCCACTATAAAGCCGACCTCCTCGATCGGAACAGCTTCAGTTGAACGAGTCTCGCGCTATGAGAACCCCGGCCTACCACATATCCCTAATGCTGATCATCGGGATCAGCCAGGCAATGGCTATGGAATATTCCTCCTCATTCGGTGAGGTCGTAACCGACATTCCACACAACGTTGTCATCATTATCAGTGTGATCCTGATGACCTGCATCTGGCTGGGCTGTACCTACTTCATGGCGAGTCGTCACCAGAAGGCCGTACACTATCTCCAACGTCAGTTGGATGAACTATGGCTCCTGCAGGCCAAGCCCTCCGTCTGGCCACATGCCCCCTTCATTCCGAATCCCCGGGAGGAGAATCCGCCGGAGTACATACCGCCCAGGAATCCCCAGGAGCAGGAGCAGGAGGCCAAGGAGACCATGGAGCGGGCTCAAAAGGCCATGGCATTCCTGGAAGCCAGAAACAATCAGAAGTTTGGAAAGAATACTTCAAGTTGCTCAACAGATTGCTAATTTTTGGTATATTTAAAAAAAGGAAACTAAGCGAGAGTTTTATATTGTTCGTCAAACTTGGCTGTGCCTTAAAGATTTCACAAAATAATAATTAAAATTAAATCCAATTTTATTCCAATGTTTATGGAAAATCTTTACAATGTAACAACTTACAAAAAATGTTCCTGATTTGCCTACATTTTGGCTTATACATGAATTAAAGACTAAAGATTATAAAGACCTGACTTTTACCTTAGATTTACTTTTTATATTTTAAAAAACAGGCAAATATCTCAATAAATTATTATTATTTCAATACATTTGATATACATTTTCTTATAAAAGAAGTAGACAAGAAAACCTCTGAAAATTTCAGATTTCACCACGTAGCAGCCCTCGACTTAGACTTAGCCTTTCGTTACTAATTTCCAAATTCATTTCGAGATATGGCCCTCGTGTTGTGAGTCGATAGTGGAGTAAGTGTGCAAAATGTTGACTATCATGATGACCGGTGGCCTCCTGCTGATTCACTTGCTCCTTCTGCCCGGGGAGGCTTCTTCTTCCGACGTAAACTGCTCAAATCCCTTCACCGATGTGGCCGCGTGCGGACGTTTCAGTGCCAATGGGTGCTGCGCCAAGGGATGCGTGCGGAATCTGAGAGGCAGGTGTGTCCCGGAGCAGTGCACCGACAGCTGGAACCCCTGGCTGCCGCGACCCATGTCCATGAGCTGCTACTTTCACTGGTTCCTGCTGATCTTCGCCGGGATCATCACGCTGGTGATGACAGTCCTGGTGCTGTGCAACGTGGGCTACGAAATGCGGCGTTACCTGCGCCAGCGGAGGCAGCGGCGGTTTAGGCCCATCCGGGCCCTGAGCGGCGTCTCCGTAGGATCCACGCAGTGCTAGGACACGTGTGGGAATCGGGAGACGGGATTCGTCGAGAGATGGGAGCTGGGAGATGGGAAGTGCCTGAGGGATTTGCCATAATCTGCAATACATTAGCGGCAGCTTTGCTCTGGCTTCCAATTCAATTCTTTGGGTATCTCGGGCCAAAGCCATGTAAATTACGATTCGCCACCTCGGAAATCCTATTAGTAGTTAAAACCTGATTAGGAAATACTTGCGGCTGGTTTGGGTTCGCCTTCGGATCGGGCCTGGGCTCCTGGCTCTCGGCTCTCGGCTCTCGAGCAAATAATAATAAATGGCTCACATGCGAAATGCTTTGTGGATGCCCTCCGGGGTGACAACTCCAGTCGAAGGTGGCGCTCCCGTCCGGAGCGAGTCAAAGGTGCAATAACCCAACCGAACAGGGCACATAAAACTAAATGGCTGCGGGTCCCCAGCCAGCCCCCATCCTCTCAAGAACCAGCCCCCATCCCAGCCCAGTGGCCATTGCGGTGCAGATAACACACGTTGGAGTACAGGCGGGAGCATACGAATAATTCAGCAGATTTTCTTTTTCGATTTAGTGCGAGGAAATATTATATTATTTTTATCATAGCAGGTTAATAAAATCAAGAAATTTGACATTTTATTTTTTTATTTATTATATTATTATGTACTACAGATTATTATTATTATTATTATATTTTAGAGGCATACTAAATGTTTCGTTTATCTCCTTGGAATGTTTTCTATTGAAATTACTAAATTCCTTAAATATCTTTACTCATTTATATTTTTGCATTCCCAATCACGGTCGCCATGTGTCAACATCTAAAGTTGTTTATATATTTGGAAAGCTTTCTTTTAAAGTTCTTACACTTTTTTAAATGTATTCGTACTAATTTAACAAATCAAAGAGATATCTTATCTATTTTAAATATTTTCATTGATATTCACGGTCGCTATGTGTCAACATCCAATGTGGTTTATATATTTGGAAAGTCTTCTTTTGTAATATAAATATATTTTGAATAGTAGTTATACGAAATGTATTAATTTAAGAGATCTCTTATCTAATTGAAATTCACGGTCGCCATGTGTCAACATCCAAAGTGGTTTATATATTTATAAAGTTTTTTTTAGGTTATTTTTTTTTGTTTGGCGACCTGTATGTTGTTTTTGTTATTTTCTTTTGTAATATAAACATATTTTAAATAGTAGTTGTACGAATTTTATAAATCAAAAAGATATCTTAACTAATTTAAATATTTGCATTAACATTCACGGTCGCCACGTGTCAACAGCCTAACCAAAAACCCCTCACCTTAGAATATGTTTTCTATACTTTTAAATGATTTATTCAATGGTAATCTTGTGGTCTTGCAATGTGCAAAATTCCTTGATTTATTTGTGCATCCACGGCTGTTTTTGCCGCACTCCGTGTGTGCATATATAAATGTATATATTTTTTGGTATAGCAGAAAGTCGGCGAGGCGTGCAGCCAAAGCTAAACGCGCTGCCAACCGCGCAGAAAATGAAATGGAAAATATGGCTGGAGCTGGCTAACGGGGGGAAAGGGGAAGGGATAAGGGGAAAGGGAAAATAAAAAGGAAATAAACGAGCCAAAAAGAAAAGCTTTGCGAAAAGGTCGCCCCCTGCCATGTGAGTGTGTGTGGGTTCCCGGGCAGCAGATTTAGAGGTTGCTTATGTGTGATTTAGTACAGCATGCGCGAATATGGCGGCGATAATTCTTTAAAAATTGGAAATTGTTTTCCAATCGATTTCGCATTTAGCCAAAAAGCACTCAACACAAAGACATGGCGTGCGAGGACGGCCAAAATAGAGCGAGGCGACGAGGCAGCCGGCAGACGAGTGTCTTTTATAAACTTGTGTAGTGGTTGGCTCACACACACACACTGGCACATGCCACACACACACACAGATACCATCCCACACGGTTGTGTGTATTTATATTTTATAAAAATGTATGAAAAATACAATATTTCGTTATTTTTCACCTGGCTGCAGCTTTGAAAAGGATTTGGCAGCTGAAATCATGGATTTGGATTTGGCTTCGGCTTTGGCATTGGCTTTCCCCGTAGTTTGTTTATTTCCCTGGCTTGTCAAGTGAAAAGCGTTTTTACGAATTCAGGGAACGGGAAAAGGCGAAATGAAAGGGTTTTTTGGCCCAACTAAAATCGTATAAGCAATTAAATTTGATCACTTGTGGAGTTACTATAGTAGAACAAATAGTTGGAAAGGATTAAACTAGGCTGAATATTCGATTTTTGAATACATTTTCCATTTGGGGAATGAAATCTTTTACAGGCGACTCTTATTGTATATTAAGTAATTTATATGATATAAATATATTATATTTATATTATATAAAGTACAATTTATATATAAACTTTAATTTTCTTGCTTAAATATTATGTTTAGATTTATGTTTATTATATTTCAAGTTAGTTTCATATGTAAGAACATTAAATATATTATTAAATACTCCAAACTCATGCCCACAGGCTAACCATTTTCTCTCTCTGCACAAACACACAGTCACAGGACGAATCAAGGCTGTTTGACTCCTTTTAACCACATCAACCGCCCATCCTCATTCATCCAAGTTTATATAAAAGCGATTCTCATTTCTTGATGCTCGAAGGCAGCCCAAACATTTGCCCCATTGTTGTGTGTGAGTCGCGTACAATGGGCACAAAAGGTTAGATACACACACACACTCCCGGCATGGCAGGGGGCGTGTTTGGGTTTCCTTTTTGGGGTGGACCCAAAAAGCACATCCTGCTAGCAGCGGGGTTGGGCGATTCGTGACATATTTTATTTCCACAATGACAATACGAGTTGCTTGGAAGGGAACACGGAGAGAGGGGGGAAGGACACCCGCAACCCGCCATTACACAAACACACCCTCGTCCTTTAACCCACACAGTGGCACAATTACAGCTACAGGAGAAGAGAACACACGCAGTAGCGCACAAAGTAGTAAAATAAGTGCAAAGGATAATGCGAATTGAAATGACAAAACCCGGAATAATCATTGGCTCCACACACTCTCAATGATACAAGCCAGGAACAGGAGCCGAAGGGATGGGGTTCGTTCGGTGGTGAAATCCCAGCTGGAAAGGGCAAACCTTTTAGCGTTTTGCCGCCGGCTTGCAATGCCACTTCTTTAGCGTTTTATCAACACCCGAAGACTGCTCTATAAAAAGTTAGTATCGCAGATAAAACAAAGTAAAGACTCACAAAAAAGTCAGTATAAATACGAAATTACTACAATGTTTTAGAGAAACAAGAAGAAGGCCTTTAATAATGAGTGTATATGCTATGATTTTTGTGTCTGCGAACTTAGCTTGCAAGAACTGAAGGCTTTATAAATGTCTCATGAACTTAATTGTACATAAATATATAGAAGAGGTCTATGAACTCACAATTAAAACATTAACTTACATTAAAGGAAACTTAATAACATGTATTTAAATATTAAACATTGCTAGTACAACTATATTTATTTCAAGCTGTCTAGTAAGCCATTGTTTATCCTTACATCATTATTTGTTAACCTCGGACAAAGTCAAACCCCAATGGTACAGCCTAAGGAGCAGCTCTCCGCTCTTCCACGTGCCCCCAGCTTTTATTTATGCCTTTTAAGTAAATTAAAATTTACTCATTTTGTTGCCAAGTCCGAGGATTGCCAAAGCTCCGCACCCACACACAGAGAGGAGGCTGGAGGCAGGAGGCTTCAAATCGCGCGCATGACAATATTGTCAATTTTATTTGCCGCCATTTTTATTGCAATCCGGCGCTGTCCCCTTCTGGTCGGTGGCATCCTATAATTTTGAGCTCCTTGGGCGCCGTTCTATTCCTTCTATTCTAGTCCCGGGGCCAGGCCCTGGCTCGTAAAATATTTTTATGTATTTTTTATTTACCCGGGGCTGCCATGCATGACCCCAATATGAAGGAGGGCCGGGCTGAGGGTCGGGGGCCACTGCAATTGGCCCTGCAAGCCACCAACATCTCCTTTTGGCCTGCTTTTAATGTGCGCCATTTTATTTGCCACAAAACCGACACACGGGGCCATTAAAAAGCCATAAGCGTTGAGCCTTCAGCTTCGCTTCCGCCTCTCCTGCTTTTGCCTCCATTTTCCTTTTGGCCGGACTCGCGCTTAGGCGTTATTAGAATTTCCCCGACTGACCTTGTTTGTTGTGGGCCATAAACCGTGCTGCAGCGGCAAACATTTTGATTACAATTTTTATGATTTTCAGGTCAGAATTTGGCATCATAAAATGGCCAACAAGTAAATTTGAAATAAATAAATAAAGGCCAGTCAAATATGAGAATTGTGTTTTATGGGCGGCCATAAACGGGGCCACTAACAGCTGGGGCGGACATTCATTGTTATTATCTTCATTTTGGGGCAATTATTCAGATTTCCTTAGTGAATATTTCATCCCCGTTTAATGAGGCTTAGAGCTCCTGCTGCAGCTCAGCCCTGGAATTGAATTTTAAATGGCCAAGTCCAAGGACTCATTAAGCTGAGAACCCTTTGCCTAAGCAGGTGCCATAGATCCTCCGAGCTAGCGACACGTACGTACATAGTGTGGCTCCGTTGCCTGGGGGGATTCTACTGGGGGGAAATCCGAACCAGAACCAGAACTCGAACCCAAAGTGTGCCTGGCAGATAAGAGTGTCGAAGATTTATTGCCAACGCAATGAGTTAAGAAAGACAAGTACCTAAGGGAAAAATCCAGCAGCCAAGACGATGATGAGGATGATTACGATGACGGGTTTGTAACAAGAAACAAAGGAGCGGGGGCCCACAATAATAATGATGGAGCTGCCGCATACTGACAAAGTAAATGATGGGGAATCATCCGCAGGAATGGGGGCCAAACTAGACTGGTTCTCTGATTGTCTCTACATAAGGATGAAGTGAGGGGGTTGGGGCCAGCATCAGGCAGCAGGCAAATAATGGCTGACAGCATGCGTCGTGTCTTAAGACAGTTTCAAGATGGCGCTTCTCGTGCGCCGGAAATCGGGGAAAGTCGCAGAGATGCGAGGTCGCGAAAAGGTCCCGGGCTGCACGATAAGAAAAGGTTTTGCTTAAAATGGGTTACAACTTCATCGAGAATTTAGTTTTACAACTAGAAGAAATTATTATAAATTAACTAAGGGTGTAAAAATAATATAAAAAGGCACATAAAATCAATCCCTTAATTATCATCAGACTAAAACGGTTCTTTTTATAATTTATAAACCAAATAAAATACAATTAACATAGTTTATTACTTGAAATGGAGTTATATTTAGACCTTAAGGGGTTACGCCACCCAAGCGGCCCCAAAACCTTAAAATATATACATTTCCTGAATTGAAATGTAATAAGGCTTACTTAGCACTGTAATAATTACACCCAGAAAAAAATGACCGAAAAAATCGAAGACCGAATTTCTTACTTTAATACC
>JAEIIF010055453.1:0-17458 GCA_018874455.1 Drosophila trapezifrons
CAATTAATGAGCAATTAATCTATTAATCACTCATTGAAAGTGCCCTATAGTCGTCTTCCTGTCAAGCTTCTAATGAAAACTCTAATTAATTAAGTTTTTAATACAGTGTTATGACACCATTACTCATTAAGATTTCTATATCTATTTCAACATTTAAAACAAAGCTCTGACTAGAATCCCTAAGAAATTATATTTCCTTTTATAAAGTAGCGGAAATAAATATTTTGTGCCTTGAAAATTAATTTAGTTTTTCATGTCATTGCATATTAATCTTAAAAATATGGTTTTTATCATATTATTAAATATATTATTTATATTTTTTAAACAGGCCCTATTAAATAAGTATCTCTATGTTTTTTTTAGAAATATATTCAACTATTAAAGATATCTCGATCGTTCAATACTGATCCAAGCTTTTGGATAATAATTTGCCTATTTCTTTTCTATTTCCTTTTATATATAACGACTTAATGCTCAACTTTAGTAAATTATCACTACTCTAATAATTTTCCTAGTCTTACCCTTACCACTATCTCAACTTTGGCCATATGGTTGGCTTGGCTGGCTTCACGCCCGGAATGGTGGTTGAGTTGCCACTCGCCACGCACTGAGCTCCGAACTGTTCCAGCAGCTGGTGGGCTCGGAAGAAGGCGGATCTCTTCCAGGCCGCGGGACCCACCCGATCCATGTGATCGTAGATGAGTCCGGAGACATCCAGGGCGCGGAATTGCTCTAGGAGATGAACATCCTGCAGATCGTTGCCCCACAAGAAGAGCACTTGTTGCAGGTCCAATCCCAGATCGACCAACTGATGTTTGTTCTGAAAGTTCTCCACATGCAGGGCTGTGCCCAGGATCTCGGCAGACTGGGCAAAGTTCACGGCCTGCTGGTAGCTCTGGGTCCTGAGATCCATATAGGGATCCCAGATATTCGATCTTCCGATGCTCATGAGGATCACAGGAAAGACGTGCTGCTTGAGCCTGAGCATGGTGCATATATCCGCATCGAAGCTGGCAAAGATCAGGGGACGTCCACACCCATGATGAATGGTGGTCTGTATAATCCTATCCACGTAGTTGTTCTTATTCAAACTCTGCGTGGACTCCAGGACACCCGAGGCCATCAGTTGTGGCCACTTGATCTCCACCAAGAGTCCCAGGGTTTTCGGTAGATCCTCATAGACCTCCGAGAGCTTGGGGAAGATCCGGTGGCTCTTACTTGGGTCCCTCACATTGAGGTGAGTATACTCCTGGACGGTCCAACGCTTCAGGATGAATACCCGACTGGCCTTGAGTTCAGAGTAGGTGAGTTCCCTAATCAGCACAAATCGCAGGTCAAAGCGATCCCTTATGGATCGATCCCTCTCCGAGGTGTAGAAGCCAAAGCCATGCCACACAATCGGGACATAGTCCTTGGTCAGCTGCACGTCCAGTTGGACCATGTCGCCCTTGGCCTTCTCCACTGCCAGCAAACTCTCGATTGTGTTCTCCGTCAGACTTGTCGAGGACTGGAAGTAACTGGCTCCCAGTCCCCGGTAGCCAACGTCCAGTGTGGGCCAATTATCCGGCCAGTAGTGATGGAAACTCGCTCGGAGATTCCCCGCCTCCACTTTGGGCATGGGTTGGATCACCAAATAGGGCAGGGTAACTTCTCCAATAGCCACGTTTTCAAGGCTCGCGAAGATGGGCAGCTGCAGGATGCCGCGACTCCCCTTGATCTGCTCCGGAAATATGTAAGCCTCGCCCACGGACAGCTTGACATCCCTCGATCCTTGATAGATGGACAGGCGGAAGGCATTGTAGGTGTCCAGCGGTTGATATATGCGTAAGATCACAATGGACCCTGGGCTGTACCTCATCCCCTGCTGGCTCTGAGCTCGAAAGGATGAGTGATTGTAGGCGTATCTGCAGACCTCGATGCGGGTGTCGTCCATCACATTCAGGGGCGTCAAAATCAAGCGATACTTGGCACTGGCCGGGATCCCAGATATCACAAAGTGATCCTGCCAGACCAGCTTCAGCTCGATGACGTACTCGCGCTGTAGCCAACCGCGTTCCAGGTGAAAGCCACCACCCACCGACGTGGGATAGGCCTCGCCGTAAATGTCCAGACCCGGGGAGCGATACATCTCGTAGGTCTGCAGCATTCTGGCCACCTTCTGCCCCTCCCAGCTCCTCAGAATACGCTTGCCCTGGGCATTCTTGGAGTAGACCAGGTAACGGTAATAGAATCTCTGGCTGGCGCAAATCCACAGCCGGAGATACCACTTGGAACGCGCCTTATCCTGCTCCTTGAGGGGGATGGCCTTGTCCAGCTGCCAGGAGCCCAGAGCCGGATGATCGCCACTCACGGCCACATACTCATCGGCGGCCAGATGGATATTGTGGCCCAGCTCCAGGCTAAAGACACGAAACAATGGAACACAGATGAAGCTGCGACCCGAGATCTGGCCAGCGGGCTGCTGCTCATCGTCGAAGATCTTGAAGGCCTGCAGCTTCTCGGGCCCGAACACAGACGTTTCATTCACGAAGGTCCCGCCGCAGAAGAGCAGAAGCTGCAGCCGAACATAGAGTATGCTAATTGATTTTAACACATTCAACCGCTCGCAAGACCGATACATTTTTCCTCATTCCAAACAGCCAACACCACCATCTTTGCGCCACCGAAACGAGTTTTCTCTTTCGGCCAAAGAAATAAATCGAAATCAGATGCCCAGATGAGACGAAGTCGAACACGAAAATGAAAACGATGAGCGGCGTGCGGATCCGATCCGGAGGCAACTTGACCCGACGATGACAAACAACCGAATGAAAGAATTTCTTGAAGCTCACCTCCGTTTTGTTTTCGTCGAAATTGGAGTCCGGAATCGGATGCCGCCGCCTCAGCTGCGATCGAAGATCGAAGATACCCTCCCCGTCTGACTTATTGGTCAGCAGCTCGCTAATTGAGCTGAAACCCAATGGGTTCTAGCGATGACAGCGTGCTCGGGCTTAAGGTTTGGAGCTAATTAAAACGTGAGAGATCATCAAGAGATGTTATCGTAAAAGCGGGGAATTTGGGGGCAAACCTTTCACTGAATAATTTATTTTATTCCCGCTGTTTAGGCGCCCATTAAAATTATGGATTTATATTTATATTTAATTGCTTTTGTAGAGCATTTCAGGGCCGGTCTTCAGATATTCGTTATTCGCATATTTGTACCAAATTTGGCATATGTAAATTTTCGTGGTAAAGAAAGTTGAAGCTCCAGAGAGAGAGAAGAAAGACTGGCTCAGATATTGGGATTCTGTGCCAAGGGCTTGACATAATGCGGATTATATTCGAGGTGATTGTAGCTGGACAAGTGCCAGCTCTGCAAGGGACTATGCTTGGCATCCTTGCAGCCCTTCGCCTTCTTAATAAGAACAAACTGTTCCCGCGTTAGTTTGACTTTTAGCAGATATTCATCCACCTCTTTGAGTATATCCTCTGAGGGCTTTTTGTCCCGCGTATAGATGACCATCTGGGGGCGCATCCAGGGCAAGCTGCAATGGAGTTCCACAGCGAAGCTAGTGTAGTCTGTGTGGGTGATCCGCGTCCAATAGGGATCCACTAAGGGTAAAGGTAAATATAATTAGTTAATAGGAAAGTTTAATAGGGAAATAATACTCACAATTTTCAAAGTAGCACATTGGGATCTTTTCCGGATATGTCCCATAGACATACCAGCCGCCCTGCATCTAGAATTAAATCAAATCCCAACTCTGTGCGAATTTTACTTCCCATTTCTTACCTTCTCAGCGTCCAATTTGAATTCTTCGAACAGGCACTTCCAGGCTTGGGTTGTGGCCAGCAGCATCAATGAAATCAGGCCTATACGAAGGAGACATTCGCACTTGGCCATTTCCCTGCCCAGATGCAAATGAGATGCTCTCTAATTGACCATAAAGCGAACGGGCTTTAGGCCTGACTTACAGCTCACGGGCCGCCCAAACCTTTTTTATGGCCCAACTCTCCGCTTTTCGTTTATGGGCCGAGTTTTGTGTGTGTTTCGGGCTCAGAGCATTTTCATGGCTGCTTTTTTACATTCGTCACGGGGCCATCAAATGTAAGCGGATCGAATTTTACATACAACTTTGGACATGGGACAGGGACAGGCAGCAAGCATTTCTTTTTCATTTCGCTTCTTCTCTTCGGAGTAAAACACGTCATTCGATTGGGATTGCTGTTGTTGAAAATATTATGAAAATATTTTGTGTGACTTTATTTTTATACGATTTTTTCAATCACTTTTGCTTTCGCCTTGTGTGTGCTTTGTCGTTATTATTGATTGACTTTTAAATATGGATAAAAATATCAGATAGCTGGTTGGTTTCTGTTCAAAGTTGGATAGAGTCTTCTTTGAATATTTAGCGTATTGATATTGAGTTAGAGTAATTAGATCCAGACTGAAATTAACTTTACAACATTTATATATAAAATATTTTGTATAAACTAGTTCCACTTGCACAAATCGCAAGAGAGTGTGTTACATATTTCACATAAAATCATTTAAAATGTATTTTCCCCTTGGCTGTTGATTACCTTTCGTGTAGTTAAGTTAGTATATAGTATAAGCTTAATAGCATTTTTTCTGTATTTTTTTTTTGTTGCATTTTTTAGCTCTTGAGGTATAGATATATATTATTAGCAGGTAATGTAGGTGTATGTGTTTTTGTAATTCTCAGCTTCGCTTTCTTCCCATTGTCTTTTGTTTGGTGCTACTTAATTTTTTTGTTTTTTGTGGGGGATTCCTCATAGTTTTTGCATTTGTAATTATGCCAAATGACGGCTGATTTATTTATATCTGGGTTTCTGTGTCGGTTTCCGTTTGAAACTAGAAATTGTTCAACCAAATCACTTTAAAGCTTCGCACACACGTTTCTCTTTCTCCCCAGTTACTGTGTTTAAATAAATATACAAACTAACTTTACAAGCTTAACGATTATAACCATGGCTTAGATTTACCCGCCCGTTTCACTTCTCTTATTTTTTTTTTATTTCATATTTTTTAGATCCGGCATTGGGCCGCAAACTCGGCCATCAGGGAAGGAGACTTGAAGAAGGCTTCCTGTTTGTTTGGCGGCATGAAGAGATCGCTGCGATCGTAGCAGGTCGCCGTGGCCCCGATCCGGGTGAAGTACTCCACACGCTCCTTGGAGTTGCAGTCATCGCCCCAGATCACAGCTATCTGGCCCAGATCCTTGGCTCTCTGCAGCATCTCCGGGGCATTGTCGCCGAGGAAGTCCTCGGCATGCGGGGCCGTTCCGGCCAACTCGAAGGCCTGGGCATTGTTGACGGCCGCCGTGAAGGTGCGCGTTCGCAGGTCCAGGAAGGGCTGCCACTTCTTCGTCTCGCCCTGGGTGAGGAACATCACCGGGAAGATGTTCTGCTTGAATCGCAGCATCGTACACATGTCGGCATCAAAGCTGGAGAAGATTATGGGCCGGCCACAACCATTCTGGATCACCTGATGGAGTACCTTGTCGGCGAAGAAGTTCTTGTCGATGGTCTGCTCTGCCTCGGATCCACCGCCCTGGCGACGCTGCGGCCACTTGATCTCCACATCAATGCCCAGGGACTTGGGTAGCTCTACGAGCACCTCCACCAGCGTGGGGAAGATGCGATGCTCGGACCGGGGCTCGGCATTGTGCGAGGGATACTCCACCACCTTGCCGGCGATCACAGAGAAGATGCGCAGCCGCTTCAGCAGGCTGTAGTTGATGTCCTTGATCAGCACATATTCCAGTTGATCCGGCCGGCTGATCTGCTTGCCGGGCGGAGCCGTTCGCAGTCCGAAGTCGTGGTAGATCACGGGCACACCATCGGCGGTCAAGTGGACGTCCAACTCGATCATGTCCGCATGGTGCTCGTGGGCGCTCAGGAAGGAGGCGATGGTGTTTTCCCTCTCAGCGGGCGCATTCGCGATGTAGCTCTTGCCATTGCCACGGTGACCCACGTCCAGACTGGGCCAGCTCTTGGGCCAGTAGTGGGCATAGGTGGTCTTGAAGTCCAGCGGGGTGTAGCGATAGGGCTGCACCACCACGTAGGGGAGCCTCAGGCGGGCCAGCGTCTCCTCGGCATCCTTGGCCGACTTGATGGGCAGGTGAAGTAATCCCTCGCTGCCCGTCAGGTCAGCGCTGAGCAGGCTGGCACTGCCCAGGAGCTCGTTGCTCATGCTGTAGCACTCCAGGCGGAAGTGCTGTTGCAGCATCTTCTCCAGCGGCAGGGTGATGTGGAAGATGATGATATCGCCCTTGGTGTACGGCACTCCGAAGGTGGGCTGCTGATCCAGCTGACTCTTGCCGTACTCCTGCTTCGTGTACTCCACCTGGAGGCCGGCGGTCTGCTCCACGGGCACAATCTTCAGCTGGACATGCTGGGGATCAAAGGTCTCGATGTCGTGGACCTGGAACATCTTCTCGCCGTTGAACTTCAGCTGCAGGATCACCTCGTGGTTGAGCCAGCCGCGATGCACTTGCGGCTTCAGATCGGAGTTATCGGCGGTGATGCCGAACACATCCAACTGGCTGCACTGCAGCTCCGTGCAGGGTCCCAGGGATCTCGGCTTGAAGTGCGTCTCCCAGCGACGGATCTGCTTGTAGCCATAGCGATCCTCCACGTAGACAAAGTAGCGATATTCCAGCTGCCGGCAGGATTGCAGAGGCACCGTGGCCTGCCAGTTGAGCTCGTCCAGGGATTCCAGCTGGACGCATCGCGACAGCTGCCATTCGCCGAGAGCCTTGGCATCGCCGGTAAGGCCCAGACGCTCCTCGGGGCCCAGCGGCACCTCTAGCCGGACGTTGAACTCCCGCAAAGTGGGCTTGCAGGCGGCGGCAGAGGAGACGGACTCCAGCTCATTGCCCGACCCATAGACGAGGGCGGCTCCATCTGCGAGGGCGGCGCACTGCAAGGACAAGGCAACAGCCAGGATTATTAGTACAGTCCGAGACATGGCCATCGCTTGGTTGTGGAGTGGAGGCCAGACACCGACTGAAAGCGCCGCAGCCGGGGCTGAGCGATAATAAATACTCTCGTAGACTTCCCTGCTGAGCCCGCGCGAGATTAGTCGCTGACCCCTTGCGGATTCGTATTCGGTTTCGCCCTGATAAAGTTTCTCTAGGCGTCTGTCTCCCCCCCACCCGGCTCCCCCAGTTCCCCCGGCTCCTTCGGCTCCCGATTTCTCAAATTAGAATTCAAAACAGGTTCGCGCGATAAGCACGCGTTTAAAGACGCGTTCGTGCTCGTGACTCTCGGAGGCGCAAACAAGATCACGTGTTGGACGAAGACTCGACTAAAGATCACTCCGGCGATTATCAGCTCGACTCCGGGCTATAAAAAATCTGTTATATATATATATGGGAGCCCTACTCCAGCAATCGTTCGATTCTCTCACTGAACTGACCTGAGCTGAGCTGAACTGACGTCCAGCAATTTGTTTTATTTTTGAATTATTTCGCTGAGACTGCCTATAATCGGCACGAACTATATAGTATGTATGCTATTTGCGTAATATTTGTACCAAGAGTGCACAAACATGTGTCAAATAGATAACCCCGGAACTATAAATTAATAAATATAATAATTTTGTTTCCTTATAACACATTGTAGTTGTTATTTCAAGTCAACAAAGAGTATTTATAATTCATAATTTTGTGATTATGAGGGATTGTAGCGATAAGAAAAATATTAAACAAGTAACATAAACAATTCTATTCTTTAAGTCCTGCTGAAATATAAACTATATATATATCTAGTCCTTTGTTTCTTACTATTTTTCATAATCTATATTTTAAGTCATCTAAAAATATTAAAAACATTATCTAGTCCTCTGTTTCCTTCTATTTTTCATAATCTATCTTTTAAGTCCTCTTAAAATATTAAAAACTATATCTAATCTTCAGCTTGTTATTAATTTTCAAGACCTGAGCAAATTTTGTATTAATTTCAAGTCAAGGTAACATTTTCTTTTTAGTTTTTCCATATTTAAATTATTCAAATACTTCCACGACCCTTTTGCGGTTTTACAAAAATATGTAAATAGCAGCACGCGTTTCTAAACGCTAGATAGCGAGCGGTTTACCTTTGAACGAAACGCTGGCAAGCCGCTCGGAGACTGAAGGTACAAAGATCGCTGGTACCTCCTCCATTTCAGGGGCTCCTGATCGATGATGATGATGCAACGACTGCTGATTGCCCTACAGCTGCCGACGAGCCCCTGACAACCAGACGCTAAACACATTCGGATTGGCCATAGTTTATATAAGGAGAGCGAACCCATATAAATTAATAACCGAAAAATATACGAAATAATAGGCACGTGTTAACAAAGCTCACTAGATTTATGTGTTCTGGGTGGGGGAAAGAGCCACCTAACCTGTCCTCCTTCTCCGCCTCCTCCGCCTTTGGCAACATTTCAAATTGCAGCTACCAACTATCTCGTGTCTCTTATTCAAAACTACTGTGCGATTTTGGCATTTATTATAGTTTTCTGGGCTGTGTGGGTATAAGCTTTTCCGCATTTATTTATTTTCGCCTGACTTGCGTCAGCCTGTGCGTTTCTTGTGCGATTTCCTAGCGGTTCCACGTTCTTGGCACAATTAGCATAGCCTTGTGATTTTCTGCGGGGGCGGGAACCGAACCCAAGTATTCGAAACGGCCTTAAAACGCGCCACAACATGGAAAAGCTCTCAACGGATTTTTAAAAATCAACAAATTGGGTTTTTAAACTCAATATTTGTTATTTCTATGCTAATTTCTGTGTGCCAGTAGAGAGCTTTGCCTCGATTTCGAAACACTTGTTCACGTGTTTTCAACGCAGGCGCTCTCTCGCTCTCCGCCTCGTCCATATGTTTTTTGTTTTGGGAAATTTCAGACTCGAAAAGCTTTCGCATGTTACTTCTTCTTCGCTTGTGTTTTATTTATAGTAAAAGCTCGCGTACCTCTGGCTTCGTGGCTACATGGGTTCAGCTCCGGAATTGTTATCAGTCGAAATAATTTGCCATATCAGGTATCATATATTAGCCAGGTATTGTTTTGTTTGTTTATGGCACGCCCTCGAGTGGCTTATAAACTTAAATCTAATCACAAACATGAGCCACTTGAGCTGTGGAGAGAGAGAGAGTTGTACCCCTTGAAAGCTTAACCCTCTGAAACACCACCTTAAATCGTAGTGATTGAGTCACGTGAGTGAGAGACGAGTGCCTTTTTGCAACATGTGGCATTCGCGGTGGAGAGAGCTTATGCTTGAGTTTTGGAGGTTGGGTATGGGTACTCACTTTCCCATGAACTGACGTCATTAAACAAAATATTATCTACTTTGAGCTCAAATAACTTCTGAATAAATCAATTAACTCTGGTGACATGTGCTCTATAATTACTCTAACCACTTGCATATTTCCCAAGCTGGCAATTATTTGTCCACGCTAACAGCTAATAAACTTTAATAATATATTTGTACATGTATTCCTTGACTCTTACCCCTCGCTTTAGTATTGATTTTTGTTATACCCACAGAAATTGCATAAACAAAGACGGCGCAGAAGACATGCTAATGTCCGATGACAACCGAATCGACCTTCAGACACCCCAAAATGTCAAAACCCACAGAGACGCTGCCCTGTTACAACAGTCATAACAGTCGGCACTGTACATATATCCACAAAGAATCTAGATATAGGATTTAAAAGGGGTAATTACATTTTGCATGTGGTCATCCAGACTCTGGCCTTCCATGTGGGACAGCAGCATGGGTACCGACATTTTGCTGGCTGGTGTTTCTTCGGCGATATATAGCACAAGTGAGTTAGGTTAGGAGGTTGCTTTTTGGTGTCGAAGAGGGAGCAACGAAAAACGAAGAAAATTCAACTTTTATCACAGTTAATTAAATAGTTTGCACTATGCGGCGTATGCGCAATGTTTTAGTCTCTCTAGCTAGGCAAGCATTTTGTACTTGGTTTTGTTTGTGTTTCTTTGCTTCTTGTTTGTTTTTTGTTTGTTTAAATATATTTGTTTTTTGTATCCTTTTTTTTTTGGGGATGGCTCTGTCTGTGATGAATTCCTGGGTAACTAGGACGCTGTGGACGGTCCGTCGTCACAACTCGACGTTGCAGTCGCAACTGTTTCGGGCGCCTTTGTTGTGCGCGCAATTTAAACGATTTCTTTTTATCGAAATGAGTCGCCGCGAGCTTTTTCGCCACTCTGCCCGTGTTTTCTTTGTGCGAGAGACAGAGACGGCGGGCGGCGACGTAGGAATAATATCCGACGACGCTGCCGTTGCCGATTTGTTTTGGTTTTCAGTCCGGCGGCGGTACAGTTGCGGCTTGGGCTTTTATTCAAAATGTTGTTGGCCTCTACCAACGGGCGGCAACGAATCACGAAAACACAAACACACAAAAAAAAAACGGAAAACAGAGAAATATAGAAAACATGGAGATTAATCGAATTAGCAATGCCCTCGATCGACAGAATCGAAAGAGGAGAGGAAAGCGGACTGCCGATTAATCAGCGGAAAATAATTAGCAAGAACTGAGAGATCAATCAATAATATTTTCTTAGTTTTAACTGTTTTTAGGGGAGTCTAACAGTGCTTCGAATTATGGGGTTTTAAGGTGGAAAAAGAACATGTAAAAAGGCCTAGGAACAGAAAGAAAATAAATATAATTATGTTCTCTTGTTTTCTTATTGTTTCTTGGAACACCTTTCAAGATTGCAAAAATTATGGGCTCTATAAAAATGATATATTATGCACACTTGAGCTGTTTATAAGGTTATCGCCTTTATGGAGGCATAATGAAAGCTCATACTAAGAAAGTAGAGGAGTAAGAATTATATACCCATTTAAACAACCTTTCATTGGGATATATTTAACATATTTTTTCACAAAAACTTGAAAGTAAGGAGAAATATTTCAGATATATCTAAATAAAAACCTTAACTGCCTGCATACCAAATTTCACATCAAAAACCTGAAGACTTCCCCAGTTACCCATAGATGTTCAGTTCGTACATCCTCCTTTTTTCAGGGTATCCCACTAAAACTCCTCTAACGCGCTATGTAGTTTGATTGGCTCAGCACAACACGCAATCCAAAAGCTCCCAGTTGGAGCACAAATGATGACAACACAAGAGATTCATGGGGACCGGAGCAAACCCCAGACCGAGGTACATCCCCTGACCCGCCGTATCCCCCCAGTGGCGATGTGCCACGAGGTTGGTTTTTGCTCCGCTGAGAAAACGTGTTGGTCGTGTGCAGCTGTCGGCAGCGACGATGTTGCGCACGTGAAAAGTTTTTTTTTTTCTCAGTCTGCTTTTGTGGGGCGTAGTCGTCGTAGCCGGGCCCTCGCCACGCCACGGATGCCGCAGCCTCAGCAAGAAGCTGAATGGGCATCCGGTCGGAAAGCTCTCTCTCTATCTCTCTGGGGTCCAGGTCCGCCTCTCTCGGAACTGGTTTGCGTCGGTTGGGGATTTAGATGTTTTCCTCATCGGTTTGTTTACATCGTTTGATAAGACAAGAACTATTCAAGCTTTTTGGCTTCGAAAGCAAAGCTCTTCGGTCAAGGTCTCGAGTGTGCTAGCCCTATCGTCGATCGTAATCGTATAATTTTGGATGTTGCTAGGCGCAGTTCTTATAAATATAAATATATGAAAAATATGTTTTGGCTTTTGTTCACTTTCGCCGCCTCATGTCGTTATTGTTTTGATTTATAAACAAAACGGAATCTCTTTCATACATTATTTGTGTCGTTATAATCATTTTGCTGTATAGACAAAACCACCTCATGGAGTCCAAAGTTCAATTAAGCTGCTCTAAATGATTTTTGTTTTTTGCGAAAGCTCATTTCTTGTTTTCCCACTAACATATAGATATGTTGTTATTGACACGCCCCTTCTAGGAAGCCGAATTGTTGTTCTACCAACATGGTTTCAGTCACGTTTACTTGCCTGTTGTTCTCTTCTAGAAAACAATAATATTTTTACTAAATTTTATCGTTTAAATTGCATTTTGTTTATAGCTTTGTTTACATCATTGAACAAAAGCTGCTAGACCTTGTAACCGGAAAGCAACAACAAAATAAATGAACGAGCAAGTGTTTACCAACAAATTAGGTTTAGGTAAACACATTTCATTGAACAATCAATCAGTCCTGCCCTTATCCTAACGAATTTGATCGATTCACAGTAGTCCTTTCTATTAATGATCATAAAACGTAATTATAACATTTCTTTCACTTTGTTTTTAAACCAAAAATCAAGTTTAGATTGCATTTAATCGTAGATACATGGTTGATACCTCCAATATCAAAAGAACTACATTTTCTACTCTTAAAAAATATACACTTAAGCAGTATAAAACGTTGAGCATCTCGTACCTGTTCGGACATAATGATCAACGATCGTTGTTAGGGTCGTTTTTCACCGAATTTGCCCTTGAGGGGGCGTTGGACTTGGACTTGAAGCACCTCCCAGTGATTTTGTCACGCGCTTGCTACACCTTCACCGATTATATAGATTGCGATATCATCAGCGATTCTTATCACACCGAGACACAGCCGCCTCCGGAGGCCAGAGCAAAACTGATGGGCAGGATGAGGATTGATGTGGAAGATGTCGAGTTTAACGGGGCTTCCAACTTAGAGTGTCTATACTACTGCTAAATAGGAAGTAGCTTTTGTCGCTATTGTCGCTTTTTTTTTTCGCCGCTTCCTCCACGTCGCACAGCGTAAATACAATTAAATCAATTTAAAACAATAAAATCCGAGCAGAGGCAGCCGGCCACAAAGAGAGAGAGACAATGATAGACGGCAGGGCAGCATTGCGATAATGAGGCATCTTGGTGTTGAGCGCCGAGTGACCTGAAAGATTACGAGATTATAAACGTGTGCAAGAGAGATTGCAGTTGAGCAGACTTTACCCTGCACCCCGGCCACAAACACGTCACGATGTGGATGAAATGTTTTCCTCGTTAATTGGTTCTGCGGCTGGCGCTGCCACTGCCTCAGTAGGTGCCTTCTCATCCGGCTTTGTCTTGGGCTCACGCTCAAACAGAATGACCAGCTCGGTGTGTGCGGTGTGGGGAAACATGTCCACGGCCACAGCGGATTTGGGATAGAAGGGTTCTCCCTTATACTGCTTAGACTCTGGCCGCGCCAACTCTATAAAGTTTCGCTTGGCACTGTGGGGATTACAGGAGACGTAGACGAGGCGATTAATGGCACTCGCCGAGCGGATGGCGGCTATCGAGCGATTATCTGAGATTGGGAAAAGGAAATACATGTAAAAACCCATAAAGTTCAGTTATTATTCTTGAACTCACGCAACCCAGCTCTTGGCGGATCCACCACGGCTATGAGATCTACTGGTTTACCCGGTTCCTGTTCGTAGAGAGCCTCCCGCACCATGCTCTTGATGAAATCATCTGCATTTCCCGTGAAGAACTTGCAGTTCTTGATTCCATTCGCTTCCGCATTGAATTCCGCGTCCTTGATGGCATCCGGAACGATTTCCACACCCAAGACCTGCTTGCAATGCTTGGCAAATGCCAGGGTAATGGTGCCGGTGCCACAGCAAATGTCCAACATGGTGGTATCCTTGGTGGGAGCAGCCAAATCAATGGCCTGCTGATATAGAACATTAGCTCCTTCCGTGTTGATTTGGAAAAAGGCCAGGGGACTGATCCTGAACTGAAGACCCTGAATCGTATCCGTAATATGTGTGGTGCCCAGGATGTGATCCACAGGATTAACCATCTGTCCCGCCTCCCGATGCTTGACATCTTGGTAGTACAAGGAAGTGCACTTGTAGGGAGCGCCTTCCTCTACCTTTTCGTAGAAAGACTTGAGCTCCTCCTTCAGCTCCTGCTGTTCGGCTGCACTTAGGTTGGAGGAGTATATGCCTGCCACCAGCATGAGTTCACCTGTGGCACTGGAACAGCGCACCATCAGCTGGCGGAAGTGTCCCACATTGCCATCCGGATTGAAGGGCAGGAATTTCGATTTTCTCACAAGCTCTTGAAAACTGCGAGCTGCCCACTTGGCTTGCTCGGGTAAATGCGGCAGATCCTGGACCGCGGCCACCTCCACGGAGCCATCGCTGTAGCAGCCCAACCGGAAGCCCACAACTACTTCTCCTAGCGAGTTTTTGCCAACGGTGAATTCGTTCTTGTTCCTATAACCATTTACGGTGGGTGAGGCCAGCACCTCCTGGAACTTGAACTTATCCAGATGGGGCTTGGCCCTTGGATTGATCTTCCTCAGCTCCTGGGTGTATTTCTTGAGAAGTGCAGACATTTCCTCGGATTTCTGCATCAACTGCTGGTCATAGGGAATCTCCGCCAGCGGACATGTCGCTTCTACGGCCGTACGTTGCTTTTTGGGCTTGCCTTCGACTCCCTGATCTTCGGCCGCTCGCTTTTTCTGGAGGGGATCAGCGGAGGCCTTGGCCGCCAGGGCCTTGAGTACTCTACCCTTCCATTTGTAGCCATTTAGGGTCTCCAGCGCTCTCTGTTGATCCTCTTGGGTGCGAAAGCAGACAAAAGCAAACTCCTTTCTGGTCGGCGACTTGATCTTGGTCATGTCCAACTTCAAAGTGTTCTTTAAAAGCTTCTTGAACTCCTGGAAGGGTTTGTAAATTGAGTATGTTAGAAGTTAAGATGATTTTAGACATTATATCTTACCCCTATACCAAAATATCCCATATTTTTCACTTCTATTTTGTATATTTCCGATGTGAATTCATTGCGCTCCAGATAGGCGAATTCGGTGCCGGCTTTTTCTGTTTCCTCTTTGCCAGTTTCCCCTGTTCCATTCTCCTTATCCTGCTCATTTTCCTCAATTGTTGTGACTTCATTTAAATCTTTAGTAGCTTCTTCTTTGGTTTCTTCAATTTTATTTTCCATTTTAATCTATTTTAAGAGATTTTAAGCCAAAAATTAAAACATAAACAGAAAGAACACGTGAAACTAGAACTCAGTGTGCCCGCCGCAGTTTTCGCTCATAATCCAGTATTCACCATTTGGTCACACTCGTAGCCAGTGAGACCGGCCATGCAAAACCAATCCATTGTGAATGAATAATAAGCGCGCGCTATTTAAATTTAAAACCACTCGAATTTATTTTTAGAAAACAATAGAAAAAGGTGTCTTTATTCCTAATCCTTGACTTCTTCAAAGCGTTCTAGGGCCGAATTCAAGATTTCCTGACGTTCTTCGAGTAATTGTTGCATTTCCGGTTCATGTTTCATGATATTTCTGATTTCCTTAAGCAATTCCGCTGCCTGTCTGAGCTTCGCCTCGCACTCCTGAGGCTCTTCCGAGCGTAGCGCCTGTGCCACCAGAGCTTCCTCCATATCGATGAGGAGATTACCGCGGAAAATACTCCAGCCACCATCGAAAATATCGGCCAGCTTAAGGAGCTCCTCGCAAAGTTGCACTTTTCTGGTTAGAGATTCTTCCGAAAGATCTGTAGTATAGGATTCTTTATATATCTTTCATAGGAGTATATATTTTAGATATCTTACCCTCCATGGCAAATCCTGGAGCACTGCCATACAACTGAGTGAGGGCGTATTTGGCTTGCAGGATATGAGTGTTGGTCTCATGGAGATCCGCACGATGGCGATAGATGAAATCCTCGAGAGCTACGGGGGTGGTCTTGTCCAGGGATTCCAATTCCTGTTGCAGTTGGTTATCCACAGTGAGCACCTCCTTGGCTGACTTCTTAAGGTTGCACAGCTGGCATTTCCAATTGGCAGAGTTTTGTAAAGGATTCAAGGAGATGATCTATAAAATAATTAATAATAAATTCCTCCTCGTTCCATAAACTTCATTTCTAGTACCTTTCCTGCCTTGCACTTCAGGCACGTTTGAGCCCCGGCAAAGCTGCCCAGCTCCTCGGGATCCTGACACCTGGCACAGGAGCAATCGAAGCACTTGGCCTGCCTCAGGTGCACCCTGCGCTGGATGGTGCTCCTCAGGGGTTGGGTATAGGATATGCTCAGGATCTCACCCTTGGCTATCTTCCTTTTGGCCAGGAACACAATGTTCAGGTCATCGTCGAAGCGATGCCTCATATTGGGCACACAGTCGTGCGAGATCATAGCCGCTCCCGGGAAGAGGGCTCGAATCTTCCTTCTCTCCCTGGGCTGCCTTACTTCAAAGGTGTTTGTGTCCAATATGGCAGCAATCCGAAGGATCTCCAGCTCCGACCAGTCCCTCATTCCCAATACAGTTTTGATGAAGGTAATGAGATTGGCCCGAAGGACCTGATATAGAGGCGTTTCCAGCCGCTCCTTGAGGTGATCCTCCAGGGCGGAGAGTCGAGCGAAAGCCTCGGGATCCCTGCTCCTGAGTTGCATGCAACGGAGCAGCATGATCACACAGTAAGCGGACTCCTTGCGCTCCTCCTCTCCGGGTGCGTAATTTATTTTGGACTGGAAGTTACTGGCCGACATGAGTTGGCATTCAGGTTTGTGATGGGGAGAGTTCTCGCACTCCTTCCCACACAAGGGCCAACTGCAGGAGCTGCACTTGTAGTAGTTGCCTCTATGATTACCAGGAGCCAGGAGATTCCGGTGGCAGCCCAGACAAAGGGCAGCAGAGGCCACCTTAGGACCCAGAACTAGAGGAGCCTCCTTCAGGATTTGCTCTCCCGCCTTAATATCCCTGGTGGACCGCAAGTGCCTGCCCAAAATCTCATTGGTGGCCACCTCGTAGCACTTGCATTCCGACTTGTGACCCTTCTTCCAGTGCTCCTTCTGGTGCTCCCGACTGCAATAGACCACGTTCCTGCAGGCGGCGCACAGCTGGGAGGCTCTGGCCTGGCACAAGGCGCAGGATGTCAGCGAACTGGATGACATCGTCACAGAAAATATCTTCAATAAATCTTCACGGATCTCCTCTCGATCTCCCTCTGTTTGCGTAATGCCCCGGCGGTTGAAAATACACTGAGCAGAGGGAAAACACAATTTTCGGTGCTCTGTCTGCGGACTCTACTCGCGATCTGATTGCGAGAACATTTTCTTTTGTGTCTCCGTCGACGTCTCCGTCTGCTGCCAAAAAATAAACGCTCGAGCGGACTCGGATCGCTCTGCACATCCACATCTCTGTCACATGGCGCACGACGATTTAAAATTAGATCTCTGTGTCGTGTTGTCTAAAAGCCAAGACAATGTCTAATTTGTTGGTCTGCTTATAGTGTTATGATACTGTATTAAAAACTTCATCTATTAGAGTTTTCATTTATGGCTTGACATAGGATTTTACGTAAGTGCGAGCAAGACGACTATACGAACTTGCAATTTATGTATATTAATGTATTAATCACTCATTGAAAGTGCGTATAGTCGTCTTGCTCGCACTTACTTAAAACCCTATGGTTGCTGACAAGCCTCTAATTAAAACTCTAATTAATGAAGTTTTTAATACAGTATTATAACACCATTA
>JAEIIF010055466.1:0-13677 GCA_018874455.1 Drosophila trapezifrons
TATCAGCTATTGGAAGGAGAAACTCGAAGCCTGGGAGAGACTTTCTCTTAAATTTACTGCTCAGTCATGAGTACAACGGGCGTGGAAGACGTTAAGGGACAAGTACGACCATCTTAAGAAGAAACCCAGAGCAGATGTAAGTCTCTTATCGGAAATAATTTTTGTTTTTCGGGACGGAAAATATTTTACAGGCAGTCTGAGTGCCGGCTAAGTTAGCTCTCACATTCACACAGTAGAGAACCAAATTTTCTTAGCCGGAACTTTATCTGGCCTCAAAATTTTGACAGGGACGGTAGAAAACGGCCCTAAATGTTTTAGTATCTTTACTATTCATTTTACAGTAACTTAACAGGCTCCGAAGTTGCCATTCGGTGCCCAACCCTGTTTTTAATGTAATTTCTATATTTTCAGTCCATTTCCACCTAAATTAATCCGAATTAATACCTCGAACAGGTCTAAACATTTGTATTCTATATTATATATACCTTCCACCCCATGGGAATAAATAATTACGTTAATAGTTAGCATTTTATTGGTTACTTTTATTCTGGTTTAGCGTTATACGTGTAGCATTTAGCACCAGTGCGCACCAAACTGTGGAAACCTGTGCTCCATTTGCTCCTAGTCCTTAAAGGAGCATTGCAGGGACAGAGTGTGGCACGCACTGGCTCTTTAGGGTGCCTTAAAGGTGCAAAATAATAATACATATTCGAATACTCGGCTTATATATGAAAATCAAAATGCACATTTGTTTATATAGATATATATATGTATATAGACGAATATGATGATAAATAATACCAGGGCCGTAGGACTGCCTGCTATCCAGATCCACCTACATCTCTCCTACTGATCCTACTGCTGCAGCTGCTGTTTGAGATTCTCGGCCAGGGATTTGCCCGTGTCCAGCGGCCCCACAATATTCCGCAGGCTGTCGATGCTATTGCGCAGCTTGGTGGCCTGGAATTTAGTGGGCAACTTCGGCGATCCGCCCACCGAGGCAAAAGCGAAGGCCTTGTACTCCTGGGCAGCCGTTCAAGGATCAAAAGAATCGGATTTAGTATGCTATACGAGTATATACACATTCTGGTTTTATTTTATTTGCAACAGATACAAAATATCAATATAAATAATAAGAAAACAATGTTCAGGGAACAGCGCCAACAGAAACAGCAGGCGGGGTCAAGGCTCGGGTAGAGAGTCAACTAAATAAAGATTCTTGATGTGTGTCATGGTGTGAGGTGTGGGTGTGGGCGCGTATATAAATTAATCAATGATAAGCAATGCTTGGATACTCCTCGAGCTCAACTCATGCGCTAGAGAATGCCCAGATCTTAATTATAGAAATTATACATTATATAAAAAACTAAAAATATGTTAATAAACTCTGTGGACACTCCCAGGTCATGGCCCTCTCTATGTTACCTGATTGCCGCTCGGGGAGCTGGCCTCGCTGAGGGTCGTGGGTGCCTGGCCCATGTAGGACTGGAATGTGGGCCCACTGCCATTATCCCGATGGCCGGCGCCACGGGTGGTCACCTTCTCCTGCAGCGAGTTGAAGGTCTTCGATAGCCAGGGCTGCCAGCTGTTGCGGTTATTGGTCTGCAGTTCACTGATCGTGTTGCTGAGCTGATGATTTAGGTCCTGGTTCTTGCACTCCGCCTCCACTTGGGCCAGCTTGGCCTGGGCCAGTTCCAGCTCCAGTTCGCGGATGCGCTGCGAGGCGGCGTTGAGGGGATCGAGCGGTCCCAGAGGGTGCTCATTGGCATTCCGCATGGCATCCGATTGCCGCATGAAGCCATCCGAAGACTTGGCATTGTCGTTGCCACCGTCGATTTGCTGCAGGCAATCCTGGCATTTGGAAACCGTGTGCTGAAGGGCGGAGGATGCATTACAATCCAGTAGTTCTTACCCTTTTACCTTCACTTACCATCACCTTGCCCAGCGTCTCGCTGAGCGTGTTCATGTCCTGCTCCTGGCGCTGAATGATCTGCTTGTACTCCTGTATGATGCCCGTGTGCTTCTTCTCCTTCTCCACGGCTCGCTCCTTGGCCGTGGACAGCTGATGGGCGAGCGCATCGATCTCGGCCTGCAGCTTGCGCCGCTCCTCGCCGAAACGACTCTCATAGATCTGCGCCTCCTTCTCCAAGCGCTCCTTGTGCTGCTTCTTCAGCAGGAACTCCTCCTCGTACTGCTTCAGCTTCTTGATCTTCCGCTCGCAGGCCTGCTTCATCACCTTGCGAGCCTGGCTGGAGCTGCGGCACTTCTTGGGCAAAGTCACTCGGAAATACTTCAGAATGCCTTCAAAGTCAAGCTGTCGCAGATCGGACTCGCAGATTGACAGCAAAGTCACGGCCACCTGAAAGAGGACTGGCAAACCGTCCAGCAGGAACACGTCCAGCACGTGAAAGACGAAGCAGAGCGGGAAACGGGCCGTGTACAAGGTGAGGAACCACTGGGAGGCGTACATGTGCGTCTCAATGCCGCAGGCTGTGAAGTGCTCGTGCAGCTTGGGTAGCTGGTCCTTGATCAAGCGCTCCAGCTGGTAGAGGCGCAGGTATAAGACCTCGAAACCTGCCTTGTACAGATCACGCAGCCCGTAGTCGTACATGAGGGCCACCAGCACGCAGAAGGCATCTTCCTCGGGCATCTGTAATGAGGTTTGTTCTAGTAAAAATTCAACAGAGTTCGCAGATCCTTGACTTACATGGAGCAGCAGGCTGGCGGCGATAAAACTCAGGCCTTGGCAGTAGCCAACTTCGCTGTCGTGCACTGCATAGGCCTTGGACACCTTAAAGAGCGCATCCTGGCCAGAGCCGCCCGTCTCCTTGAAGCATTTGTGCGCCGGAAAAGTGCGATGAATGTCCCGCTGAATGACTGTCTCGCATTTGGTTTCCTTTAAGTACATTTTAAATTAATATTCTTTCTTTAAAGCTTTTAACTTCCAACAAAGCTACTCACTTTGGTGATGAGGATCTTGTACATGTCGTTCATCTCCAGCCTGCCCTCGACATTGGCCAGCTTCTGCCAGATTTTCTCCCGCAAGGCCTCCGGCACACCCAGACGTACCAAGGGAGCCAGGTTCTTGGGCCTCTTCTCGCCATCCCATTCGCGCAGAATGGGATCCCACTCGTCCAGGGTGTCCTGCGAGCAATCCTTGGACACCTCGCCCGTGCCACTGAGCAGCGGCTCATCCCCATCGCTGCTGTAGTCCGTGGGGCAATCATCCTCGATGGAGGCTATGGACGAGCTGCGCACGATGCGCGAGAGATTATTCATGCCCAGCTTGAGCAGCGAAGACGAGGAGCTTTGCTGGTTGCCAGCCGGCTGCTCGGTGATCTCCTCCGAGGGATCGATGCTGTTCACCTTCCAGTTGGACTCGTCGGTCCGCTTGAGGTGCAAATAGAAGCGCAGCGTCATCGGGCGCTTGGACATGAAGTGGTCCATGATGCGCATCTCGCTGGCCGACTGGATGGTCACTGGGGTCTCGATGACGAATCGAACGGGTTCCTGGATGCGGCGCATCACAATATCGACGGCCACGGTGAGATTGGTCTTGGATGACTCAAGGTTCAGTTGCTCGAAGGCCTTCTCCTGGGCCTTCCACTCCGCCCGAATGGCGTACGGCAGCGTGGAGTTCTGCTGCGCATTGCTGTCCGCCTCGGCGGTTACTGCGCCTGTTCCCGCCGGCGTTACGTAGCCCATGCTGTGCATGTCGATCAGATGCATATCCTTCTGGACCACCAGCTTTCCGGGAGCCACCAGAACGCCGAAACAGCGTTCGATATGCAAGGGTTGGAGGATGTTCGAGGGCGTCTGCTTGACTGTGATGCACACCTCCTTATCCGTGTTGGCCCGCAGCTTGAAGCATCCCCGATCCCGGGGAACGGCAGCATACGAATTCTTGGCCACCTTCTCGCGTATCTCCAGGGAGACAATAAACTCGTAACCGGCCGTATTCAAGGGATTGCCGCTCACGTCCGACGTCACCGAGTTGGCCATGTCCACGGCCGAGTTGAGGCTGCAGCTCATGCTGGGCGGATAGGTCTGGAATGCCTTCTGGAAGCAGGCTGCAATCGAAGATTTTGAAATAAATCAGCGGATGAAATCACACTCGTAAGCGGGGCTCAGCTGACTCACCGCTGACTTGATTGACCGCCTCGGGGATATGGCAACGGAAAACATGGCACTGGAACAGCGCATCGCCATGCAGCCACGTGAAGGCGAAGCATCCATTCTCCGCCGTGTCCACGGGTCCTCGGTAATACAATATGATGCTGGATATCTCGTAGGTGGCAATGATGGTATTGCTCTCCGCATCGTGGAGTCTGTAAGAGACAGAGAAAAGGCTCAGTGGTGAGTCAGTCCAAGGGTTTTCCAAAACTTCACTCACACCACCAAGCCATCGGAGCAGTTGGGAATGCTGACGGTTATCTTGAGGCCCACCGACTTGGAGCCACTGTTCAGCTCGCACATGATGCGATACACCTCACCCTCGGACTTGGGGGCATTGATGTTGGCGGCGCCCAGGTAAGTGACCCCGGAGAATATGGTGCAGCCCTGATCGATCTCTGAAACTGTTTCAAGGGAATAAGTAGGCTTTGAGGTATTCGTTCATCAATTATGCCTGAGAAGTATCCTGGAAATACCTCCTCTTAGCTCAGTATTGATTGCCAACTCACCCTCCTCGTCGGTGGTGTCGCCCGGCTTCTCCGGCTTCATGGCATCCTGCTTCTCCTCCACGCAGGCTGGACTGGCATCTATGCAGTCGTAGAACACAGAATGTCCCACTCTATTCGAGCTGGAGGCATCGTCCAGGGTCTCCTCGCTCTTGGGCGAGAACATGGTGCATGGAAAACGCATCTCCGGATCGACGCTTCTGCCGCTGGAGCCTGTTAAGGGCAAGGTCAGGGACTTTTGCTGGTGACTTGGGAGACGTGGTTGCGAGCAGCTCTTGTCCCCAGCGGCGGCCGCTGCAAGCAAATATGTTAATTGACAATTACCCTTCCGATAAAAAGTAACAAATTGAACGGAATTCAGTCTCTCTGTGTCTGTGTGTGGAGTGTGGAAAGTGTTATGGGGCTTGTTTGTCGATTGTTTCCATGACAGCGCAGCACTAGCACTGAGGCTCTGCCAGATAAGATTGCAGCTGGCGGGCTTAGTTGCTAATAGTTATATCGAAAGGCGGCGCCTTCCAGCCACAGCTCGGAGCGTTGTTCTCACCCGCTCTGCTGTGGCGGCGATGTGTGCACAGCTGTCGGCGGACTGGCAGCGACTGAGCGCTCCTCGAAGTTGCTGCCTCGTCAGTTCTCATTTTACTTCGCTCTGTACTCACCTACGCCACGCTCCAGCTCTAGATCCCTCAGTGCGTCCGTCATCTCGTGCTCCATGTCGCTCAGGTTGCGATTGTGGGCCATGTCCAGCGTGGGCGAGCGATCGCCTCCGCCCTCCGGCGAAGACAAGGCCAAAGCACTCAGCGAAGTGGGCGGCTTCTTGACCTGCGAGTTTTCCGGAGGAGTCTTCAACTCCTGGCTGATTACCCGTTGATGCGCTGGCTCCGTGGGACTGGCCACATTGCTGTCCGTGACTATTTCGTACTCGCCGCTGGTCGTTATCGAGGACTCGGAGCTCTTGGTGCTCAGATTATCGTCCATCCTGGTGGACACTCAAGGTTGCTGTAGGTCCGGGCTTTGCTTTGCTTTCGTTATGTTCCCTTTGCGTTTTGCTTATTTCCCCAAGGGCCTACGAATTGCGCATTTTCGGGACAGGCAACACACACAGAAATCAATTCCTTGGGCTTTTTTTAGATTTCAATTACAAGGGGGTTGCGGGGGCTTTCAATTTGTACAATTTTCAGCGGAGTCGCATTGTTGTGTTTGGCTTTGGTTCCGCCGTAAATCGATGACGAATCGGGACAGTTTGGTTGGGTTTTTGGGGGCGTTGATTGCGCCGCACACACACGCGCATGTATGTCACACAGTGCCCAGTTTCCGCGGGGGCAGTGGGGAATGGGGGTGGTTGTGTGAGCTTGCGGTGGGGGTCGGCGGGGTCAACAGTTTGCTGCCGATGCGATTGCGATTGGATATCTATGGATTTTTCATTCACTGGAGAAGTTGCAATTGCTTTTTACGAGAACTTCCGATTATTTAATTTGGTCGACACTCCGACGCACTTTATCGCATTGTCTTGGCCCCGTTTTAGTGGGTTTTTCAAGGTTTTTCACGCGAATTTTCTGCGATTTTCCATCTGTTTTGTTTACATATTTTTTCGTCAGTGTTGGTTAGCAGCAGGGTCGAGATTTAGGGCTGGCTATCGATAGCAGCAACAGCTGTTCGACGTTAGGCAGTACTTCTCGGTGCAAGTGTTGGGCAACACTCTTTTTTTAAGGATCGATATGAAAATATGAAACTCTTGAACCAATACTGTTATTTTGAAATATCCTGTTGAGTCAAGAAAGTTCTATGCCCTTTCTATATATGTATTTCTTATTAAATGTTTATTGAATGTCCGTTCACATAAATTTATTCTAGAAATATATATAGGACCATGATTCTACTATGCATAGGACTATCTGAAACATCATAAAATGTTATTATTGAAAAATAAACTAAAAACATCTCCTAAGTTGATATACAAAAAAAAACCTGGAGAATTTTAATTCATTTGAACTCGATTATTACGCAATCGAATATCTGTCATCCCTCTCGATACCATTGCAGGCGCTTTCTAACACTGCCCAACAACACTACCGCGCGTGCAGGAAAAAAACGTGCGTGTTTCTATTATTCTAATTATTCCTAAATTCTGGGTATTCCTGCTACCAAAACACACTCCAGAACAATGTGGCCGCGATTTGGCATCAAGATTGGCAACAGCACGCTGTGCATCGCTCATGTGCGCGCTGACGGAAAGGCAGAGGTGATCGCCAACAAGCAGGGCGACCGGGTGTCTCAAGCCTGTCTGCTCTGGGACGGCGTCTCGGAGATCGAGTGTGGGCTGACGGCGAAGCAGAAGATGGCCACGAGGCCGCGTCAGGCGGTGGCACACAGCTTCCAGCTGCTGCAGCCCAAGGAGCAGATCACCGAGGAGAAGCTGACGAGCGCGTTGAAGGAAATCCCATGTGACTTTGACAAGGAGGAGCTGGTGTTCCGCATGGAGCACACGGTGCCTTCCGAAAAGGAGGACCAAGATGATCGGGTGGTGACCAAGGACCTCAGTGCCTACCAGGTGACGGTGGAGCTGCTGCGCGCGGAACTCGAGCTGGCCCACCAGTACCACACGGATGCGGATCAAGCGCCCATCGCCGTTCTATCCATACCCAGCTACTATCCCGCCCCGGCCTTCAAACTGCTAGCGGATGCCGCCCAATCCGCCGGGTTCCATGTGGCCCAGATCATTGCCGAGCCCACGGCCGCCGTCCTGGGCTACAGGATCGGCGAGGAGCAGCAGGAACAACGACGACACGTGCTCACCATCAAGTGCGGCGGCCTGTACAGCGACATTGCCTTCTATGCCGTCCAAAACGGACTCTTTGTCCAGCTGGCCACGTTCGGACCATTTCCCATCGGTGGCCGCCAGTTCACCGAGGCCCTGGTGCAGTTCATCTGCGAGGAGTTCCGCCGCAAGTACAAGCTGGATCCGCACGAGTCGCGCCGCTCGCTGGCCAAGATCCGCACTGCCGCCGCCAACTGCAAGCATATCCTGACCACGTTGCCCTCCACGCAGCTGTACATTGACTCGCTGATGGACGGCGTTGACTTCAACGCCCAGATGTCGCGCGCCCGCTTCGAGAGCCTCATCCAGCCGGTGATCAACAATCTCATCCAGCAGCTGGGCGAGTGTGTGGAGCAGGCGCAAAAGGAGCATCCGGGGCTGAGCACCATCGATGACATTGTGCTGTTGGGTGCCACCATGCAGATCCCCAAGCTGCAGGCGGCTGTGGGCGCCCGCTTCCCTGACGCCAAGCTGCACAACAGCCACTCGGCGGACGAGGTGGTGGCTATCGGCTGCGCGCTTCAGGCCATCTGTCTGCTGGATCCGCTCGAGCAGCAGCTGCACAAGGACGACGAATGTGTGGTGGCCGAGGATGATCTGTACATCTGGCATGGGAACGATGAGGCCAACGCCAAGCTGGTCCTCGGCAGGGGCAGTGTTTTGCCCGCCAAGATAAGGATATCCCTGCCGCAATCCGGCGAGGGACAGGGCGATGATGGAGACAATGCGGCAGCTGCTTTCTTCAAGCTGCGCACCGGGGAGAGCGAGATCTTGGCCAGCCTGCCCGACAGCACGACGCCGGAGGACGGTCTCTACCAGCTGGAGATCGAGGTGGACATTGACGACAAGGACAACCAAGGCAACGTGGTGCCTCTGGTGCGATTGCGCTGTATGTGAGAGCCGGACCTAGATCCGGAGCCAATGCGCTGTCGCCTAGTCTATTTATTGTTGCTAGCCTAATGATTATGATACAAAAACACAGAAGAATAAAGATAAAGCTGCAATTGACGATTTACTAATTGAAGAACTTGACTAACTAATCCAAAAGAGTATTTGTTACTTTAATTATTAAAGGCTTAATATAATTAAACTGCTCACTCTCTGCCCAACGCTCTTCGTAGAAATACAAAAAGAGCGTAAAAAGAATAGCTTACCTGAGAATATTCAACCGAAGACCGAGAAGCAAAGTGTATTTAGCCAATTTTATTTTCATATCTTATAATTACTCTTAGATTTCAACATTAATTAAATAATAAAATCAAAACTGCAGACTGGCAGCCTTGTGGCTGCGCTCCAGCTTGCGCAGGAACTCCTCAAAGACCACCACACCCTTGAACATGCTGGTCTTCTTGTAGTCCTTGATCCGGCTCTTGTCCTCCGGCGCCTCCATGTAGCTCTTGCTCTTGTCATCGAAGGCATTGATCTCGTGCAGCAACTGGGTGATGGTGGGCACCGTGGTGGGATCAAACTTGGCCACAGCACTTACGCTGAAGGGCACACAGACCTTGCCAGTGGAGGGATGAATGCAAAATGGTGCTTTCAGCAAATGGTTGAATCCCCTGGTGACATTGATATCCAATCGAGGATAAAGCAAGCCGAGCTGCACTTCTTGGACTATGTTCTTGAGTTTTCGAGTCCAGGCACTAGCCGTGGCGGTTTTCATGGAGTTGCAGTACTTGAGAAAGCTCTCCCACACGAGACGCGAGTGAGCACCGTCCTCCAGGCTCTTTTGCAGATAGGACTCTAGCTCGCCACGGGCTGCATCGTCGTGGACCATTTGGAGCAGCTTGGTAACTCCCTTGGGTGTGCCAAAGAGATTCTGATCCTCCAGGATGATCTCCGCGAACATGGGCTCCACGATCTTCAAGGCTCGCTTGAGACTGTGATGCGTCCGATCTCCCATGGGGCATCTGGGTGAGTTATTGCCCGCAAAGTTGACATAGGAGATGGGATTCAGGTACTCCGCCACGGCATAGCGGCCACGACCATCGAGATGTCTCGCCTGGTGATCGCACACCCAGCAATGGATGCCTCGCCGCCCGGAGAAGACCCACAGGATGTGCTCAAAGCCAAAGTCCTCGCGCAAGCCAACATCCAAAATCCTGGCGGCCAGCACCATGAACTTCCAGCACTTCAGGCACACTTCCGCCTCGGAGCAACAGGTCCGCACCGGATCGTAGTCCGTCATATCGATATCGAAGACAAGTTCGCGTTGAACAGGAATCAGTCCGCCAGGAACGGTGCGAATGTTCTTCGGTCTGGTGTGCATAACGGGTCCAATGTCCATCTTGATGGGAATCTTCAAGCAAATCTCCTTCTCGAACTCCGCCTGGCTCTCAAAGCAAAGGTATCTCAAATAGATGTCGTCATTGAGGGTAAACGAAATCTCACGGTTGCAAAAGATGCCGTCCTCGGCTGAAGAGGGGAAGAGTTAGTATGGGAATATAATTAAATATGGAAGGGCACACTTACTCAATCCGTAGGAGAGCCAGCGGTAGAAGGGTTGGTGAGGAAACAGTCGCCTGTAATAAACAGGCAGCATGTCCATCAGCATTTCCCGATTATATTCTGGTACTGCAACCGCAGGCTGCTGCTGCTGGGGAGCCTGGTTCTCTTGATCTGCGTTGTCCTCGGGCATTTTTAGTGACTCTAAAAATATTTAAAGCTTTAAATTAAATCAGAAAAAGTAAATTGTAGATACTATATTTTGTATTTTGAATTTTTGAATTAATATGTAATAGGTGTGGCACCGAAATCGGTATGGTTTTGAAATATATTGAAATATATCCAGAAATGTTTAATAAAACATTTAAAAAAATTTTGTTGCATACTTTTGGACACCATTTAAATTGTTTTCAAATCGTAAACGATTTCCGTGAAGGGTGTCACGGTTACAAATTAAAATGTGTTCAGCTCCACAAAGAGTATTATAAAGAAGGTGTAAAGCGAAAGAATATTATATTCTATGAAAAAGTCTTCATAAAACTAAAATCCTTATATCTTACAAAGAAAACCCTATTAAATTTCGTTTCAAAAAAGCCCAGAAATATTTAATTAGACATTTTAAAGTTATAATTAATTTTTGTTGCATACTTTTGGACACTATTTAAATTGTTTTCAAATCGTAAACGATTTCCGTGACAGCCCTTCACAAATTAGAATGTGTTCAGCTCTACAAAGAGTATTATAAAGAAAGTGTAAAGCTAAAGAATACTACATTCTTTGAAGAAGTCTTCATAAAACTAAAATCCCTATATCTTACAAAGAAAACCCAAATAAATTCCGTTTCAAAAAAGGCCAGAACCAGCAACATAATCAAAAGCCAGTTAAAGTTCTTGTCGAAACCTTATATTTATATATTTTTTTGTTTGATTTTTTTTCTTTTTCAAAGAGAGATACACGATTGGAGCTTACGAGTTACTGAAATATATATTAACGACATGCATTTGTTAAAAGTACGAGGCTAATTAATTGTCAGTTATGGGTCGAAACAAATCGAATCGAATCGAGCTAACACAATGGAATACCGCTGAATGAACCTGGTCAGAGAGTTCGTCCGATGATTGGCTTAGCTTACGATAGAAATCTACGTGTATTATGTATAGATATATATATATATTACTATATAATATATGTGTCTACTTTACGCCTAGGTTAGATCATCGTTTGTTTTGTAGCTTAAATATTAGAACACGAAGGGCGGCGTCCCCTTATCATCAGCATCATGGAGCGGCGAAGGAGACCCAGCTAAATTCCCGCATCTAGGCCACTGTCAGGCGGATGTCCTGCATCTTGTGCTGCTGCCAGGACTGCGCCGGCTGCCTGGGCGGCGCCGTATTGTACAGCGTCACCGAGGCAATATGGCTGTTGGGCATCACCTCGAAAATCAGGTCCTGGTAGCCGTAGCAGAACGTAGAACCGAACGGATTCGCCGTGTTCGTCGAGCTGGCCCGATGCAACACCACCGGCCGCTCCGAGGTGGCCAGCGATCCGCTGATCTCGTCCCATTTGGTGTAGGCGCTTATATTCACATGATCCTGCTTCGTCGGCGTCACCAGGGCGTGGCCACTGTCGCTCATCGACGGGTGATCCGCCTGCAGCAGGAACTGGAACTCGCAGCGATGGTACATGTTGAAATTGAAGTGGCCCGGATAGTTGGTGTGCAGGATGAACTTCTTGCAGGTCTGCGTCCTGGCGTCGAACAGCACATCGATGCCCAGGGTAAAGTAATTGAAGAAGATGTCGCTCCGCTTGCTCTGCGCCTGCCGATTCACACTCGAGCTGTGGATCTTCATCTTGTCCTCGCTCTTGAAGAATATGCGATTGGGCGCGCCTAAGCTGGTGGCCACATCCTCGCAGCTGTCGCCGAAGAGCAGCTCTCGCGTAAAGCACTGACGGCGTGGCTCCAATGCCCGGCCGGAGCCCTCCGTGAAGAGCTTCAGTTTCAGGCCCTTGGTGTGGCCAAAGGAGGTGCGGAGGACGCTGGCCGATTCCAAGTACATCTGGCGGTGATAGCAGGTTAGCGGCAGCGACGGTGCCCTATTCTCGGCCACATTGCTCCCCGCGTAGAGCGACATCTTGGAGACCACGGGCGAGGCGCCGTTCAGAAAGACAAGGGAGCCCAGTCCGTGGGCGTAGCCCGAGTGCAGCTTGCTGTCCACCGGAAAGTAGAAGCTCAGCCCGCGGAAGTGCAGGGCAAAGAGCTGTTTGGCCGCATCGTAGACGCCCGGATGTGTGGCTCCGAACGAGTGCTCGATCTGCTCGATGCTGGGCAGGACTTCGGGCGAGTTGAAATAGACGCCGCCATAGCGCAGCTTCACCAGCTTCATGTTGAACACCTCGATCGTCTTGAGGCGCTGCACCACCGGATCGAAGATCAGGCGGACGCCGTCCTGCGGCAGATTGATGATGATGTCCACGCCCAGGGGATTGGTGTCCGAGTACAGGACCTGCACGCCCTTAATGATGCCCACCTGGGACTGGATGATGGCGATGGCCTGCGAGAAGTGCATCCCCAGGACAAACTCCCAGGCGTCGCAGCCCAGCGAGTTCTCCGGCAGGATCTCCAGGTCGAGCATCTTTCTTTCGTTCCTCCTGCTGCGGGGAACGATCGCTGTTTGTTATTGTTTGCCTGCGCCTGCGAATATCGCCACCTTACTGACCTTGATTTGAGAAATCAGCTGCGGAATGCGAATATATTCAAACGAATATATGCGCACTTTGTTGCCAGGTAAATTCTACTATTTATTTCAGGCACTTTCTTTTTCTGTTTTTTTATTTAATTGTTTGGCCTTTGCCTGCAGCTGTTCGTGGATGACTTTTCCCGTTTCCTTCACGCAATTACGCAACGCAAGTGATATTGTTTTGTTTGTGGCTCTTTAGCAACTTTTCGTGCCCTTTGGCGTAGCGTTTAGTTGTTTTCTTCTACAATTTCGGACAAAGGCGAAATGCGCAGCAGAAAAAATGAGATAATAACAAAGTCGAGGCGTTGCCATATCGTCGCAGGGCAGCTGATTTGCGAAATTGCAAAACAATCGGGGTGTGGTTACCAAACTAATTGTAAATATCTATTTACATACTAATCTCTATTTAAATGATTGTTTAATATTTAAACTAATTATATTAACTATTTAATCAAATATAATTTACGATTGTTAATTACTTTTCTTCAGCTGGCAACGCTGTCAGGCGAAGCAACAGCTGATGCCTTATTTTTCGCGCGCTTTTTATGGGAAGGCAAACGAAGATTTCAAACTTACTTTTTGGGTTTGACAGGAATGTTTTAAGCGATCTAACAGTTTCTCGAGGTTCTGTAAGGCTTAGGGATTACCCTTAAGAACTTGTTGCTTTTTAATTAAGCTTATTCACAGAGAATATTGATTTTTTTATCGCACACCACTTGGCACCGTGCCTCTAAATAACAACTGTTTTGTGACCACTACCAACACTACTCTCCCGCCGCTTACCAACACCGAACAAATACTTGGCGGATTGTATGGAATTCGTTTGTTTATTTTCTTAATACAGCCCATTTTTCGCTTAACATAATAAAAGACATATATAAGGTCAAGTAAAAAGTAATCCATTATTTGAACAATAGATGTTTGTTATAGTACAAACAATAGTTTTGTTATCGATAACACAAACGCTTTGAGAGCTCTATAAATATGGAGACCGGTAATG
>JAEIIF010055483.1:0-12384 GCA_018874455.1 Drosophila trapezifrons
GAGCCGGAAAACTTTGCACTTGACCGGCACTACTATTATTTTGACCGCAACTGTACATATTTAAATGCATAAATAAATATTAAAATAGTTCAATTTGATTGTTTTCCTTGGAAAATATGACAAAAACAAGAATCTTCAAAGGTTCAAGGCTTAAGAAATGTATGCCCCAAAGCCTAATGCCTAAGAAATGGGATGAAATGCATATTAAATCAATTTATTACACTTTTAAAGCTTTAAAATTCAAATTAATTTATGAAATCTATTCTTTCATGGGGTAACTGGTTTTCCATTAAAGTTTTAGTCACACAAGGTCCTTAGTCCATAAATCGGTATCCATGCACTCCTGTAAACAATCAAAGACTCATTTATGTTTATCTAAATGTAATAACAAACAAGGCAAAAACAAAGCAAGCCAGCATGCAATTAAATTTCCCAAAATAATGTAAAACTAAACTTTTGCAATTTGAGAATGCCGAAACTTTTGGCCAAATTCAAGGCGGCTGCTTATCGCATCGCCCAGAAGAGATACAGAAACCAAGCCCCGGTGAAAGTTTCCCTGTCTAACATTTATTTATATTAAATTCCACGACCAGGGAAATCGGAGGGAAAACTCAGCTGGGACTGAAATTATGCTCCGTCTGAGATAACATATTTCCGGATAAATCAACAGAGCGCCAAATGCAGAACGGAGGAGAAACAAGGCGGCAACACGAAAACACAACACACAAACACAACGGAACAATAGAAGGAGCAATGGCAAGCAAAGAACAACAATAGGGGAGGAGGGGGGGAAACACTGAAAAGGCAGAGAGCAGCCAAGGAGAAGGGCGAAAAGTGTAAATAAACAGCAGAGACCAGGTTGAGATCTGGCCAGGCACAGAGGTTATTTGCTAATTTATGGCCACAAAAAAATCACCCAAAAAAACGCTGCGAAGGGGTGCCACCAGTGACGTCACAAGATGCCAGAACTGCTGATAAGAAAATGCACTCACTCGGCAGAGCACAAGGAAAAGAGCGCCAAAGAGAAAGCTGGTCAGCTGACGAAGAGCGGGCGCCACTGATAACAGAGAGAGGGAGAGAGAGAGCTGGAGGAGAGCGCACGCCTCGCCGCTCTTTGGGGCTGCTGCGCCTATAAAAGCCAGCCCCAACGGCCGCAGCCTTCACTTCGTTTCAGTGGACGTGCCGGCGATTGTTCAGCAGAGAAAAAAAAAAGAATAATTAAATCGGAAAGATAGCTCAAATCGCACCTGAGTTCTCCTTCATCGACAAGGAAACAGCCTATATTTTTGTAGTAAACATAAAAATAATAAAAAAAAAAAAAAATCACCGAGAAGAAAAAGAGATAAAACCCCAAAAAGTAAACAAAAGCAACGGAAACCAATGCGCTAAAGTGCTCCTAGCACAGCTTTAAGAAAGATTTCCCAAAAAACCGTAAAAAATAATAAAATAGCAAAGAAAAACGCAGTAAATTACAGAAAAGTGTGTGTAAACAGCAACTGTTAAGCACTTGCCATGTGCCGTTAAGAAGCGTGAATAAATTACAATAACACGCGTCCAACTGCGCAGCGAAATATGCTACTAGTGAAAAGTGCCACAGCGGCAAAAGGAGCAGCGTTTCCCCGGACCAGGACCTTCGCCATGCTGCAGCAGTATTAACTCGGCAGCCAGCAGGAAAAACCAGCCACGGCAGCGGGAATAGGTGAGCAATGAGTGTGAGTGCGAGTGTGTGTGTGTGTTCAAAAGGTGTTTCTCAAAGGTGTGTGTTTCCCTAAATTAACCAAAGGCAAGGTGTTGCGAACGGGTTTCCCTTTGGCCTCCCTCGAAATATGCAAATTCCCAAAGAGACACGGCCGGAAAATTCATTCCATTCGGCAAAAAGAGCATTTTCCTCAGGGGGTAAGGGGGGGAAAAAGTAAACATCAAGCGAGAATGAAAACGCCGAATGATGACATAAAGAATCCCCGGCAGAGCGGAAAGGGGGAAATGTAAATAAATAGTGGCGGCCCGCGGCACACTTAATATTTCGCGGTGCCATCAGTGCATCGCCTTAAGCATCCCGAGGTGCAATTACCACCGAGTGCCGAGCCATGTTCGATTACGACCCCGTTGACAGGCGAATGTTTTCCCAAATATATATCCGCGAAACTCCAAGAGGCACAGCACGCCATATGGAAATGTTGCCTTCTTTTTAATCAGAAAATGCACATTAAAATATTAAAGAATTTAATGTGAGAGACTTACGAAATTGGTTTGAACTGAGAAAAACTGATAAAAATAACATGTAATTTTGTCTTTCACCTGCTAGGTTTTCTTATGGAAATAACTAATAAGATATAAATGAAATAATGCACTTTAATTTGTTTCAATAGAAATATATACCTAATTAAATAACAAAAAAAATCCTGGCTCTGTTTTAAAGCTTTAACAGAAGCTATAACCTAAAAAACATTAATATTCTGATATCTTTTTAAGATTTATGTACAAAAATTTTGATATTCTATGAAGAATCAAGGGGACTTTCGAGTTATATCAAATATTTCGTATAGAAATACACTTCTCTAATTAGCAACATCTCAAAATTATGTTTCTATAACATAATCAGAATATCTTCAAACTGTTTTTCATATAAAAAATATGTTTTAATATTACTAAATACACTACAAATAAATAAAACAGAAACCTGTGCTCCCCCAATCAAGTGTCATTATCAAGTAAATCATTAGAAATATCAAAAGCTTTCTGGGAAAACCCCTTTTTATGATGCGAAAACTTGCAAGTCATTGGAAAACTAAAAAAATATACAACATTTCTATGCTCGAAAAGTTTAAGGAAACCCCAACCCAGAACTGATATTCCCAAGAATTCGCCCGCAATGTGCTCAATCATTGCCGGCCAGCGGCCATAATTCGTGTGGCGCTGAATATTCGATTTGAATCCCCTTTTTCATTAGCTTCCCGGTCTAGAGGAACCAAAATGGCTTTCCAATTAAACGCGTTCATTTGGCGCTTTTCGCATTTCGCATTTCGTGGAAATTTAGATTGCGTCTTTCGGGCATTGTCCGTTCCCCGTGCCGCGACCGCGCCTGCTTGAATTAACGACCTGCTCCACGGCGAGTCCATACACGTTTTATTCCGTTCCAAACAGATTCGATTTATACTTGTTTATGGGCCATATTAGCTGTTTTCATTGCCATCATCATCAGGACGCTGCCGACGGCTGGCTGTGTGACTGTGGAGAATTGATGATGATGAAGGAGAAGGCGCGCTGTGGTGGCATGGCAACAACGCCAGGGCTAGAGTTTCCACAGAGTTAATTGAAGGCGATTCGCACTGCTTAACTTGTGCTTTACATTTCCATCGCGTTGCCGTTTCATGCATTTTCCTTCTGGCAGCCAGCGCCATCGGAGCGTTAGTCAATTTCCATAATTAAAAGTGTCAAGCAATTTGCTCGACGCCCGGGAAAACAGGCAGAGACGGGAGCTTCGATGATGGTGGCATCAGGTAGCATCCGTAACACAGGGCAAACAGGAGCAGGCAGGATACCGGATACAGGATACAGCTGCAGAAGGGGGAGCTGAAGCCAGAGCAGGAGCCAGAGCAGACTACATGTCCTGCAATTTGCAAATGATTCAATTATTTTGTGCCCATTCATTTTTCGCCTCCACCTTGTGCGCACACACATGCATAATTCGATTTCGCAGCATAAAGCAAACAAATTGGGGTGAAAAGTGCATCAGACACCACGGCGTATGAGCTATGCTTTTATTTTCAACTCCAACGAAACTTGCCCCGCCGAAACTTACGTATACGTAATGTGTACCCTTCGGCCCGCAGACAATTTGTCGCGTTGCCGCTGCCGCTGCCGCCTCCGACTGCCACTGCTACTCGCTGATGTTTAGCTGATGTTTTTATCTGGTCTAATTTGCGATAAACTGACACAAGATTGCAGCTACTTTATTCAAATTATGTGATAAGCCGCAGCGTCGCGCAGCCAGCAAAGCAAACAAAATGGCAAAAATAGCGCTCAGCTCTCAACAGAAATGTGACACAGGCCCCAAGTATCCCAAATATCCGAATGCCCGCCCGACACACGCCCAACCTCTGGGGCTTGGTCTGCTTTTTATTTATTTTGTGGTGTGTGCAAGTCTCTCTGTGCGTGTGTGTGTGTGTGTGTGTGTGTGTGCAGCACGCAAATCAGTGAGGCAAGCATTCTGCCCCGGGGCGTGGCCCGCCCCGCATTTCCCCTCGATTTTCCACCGGCCCTCGGTGAGATACGCGATACGCAACTGAGATACGCAAGCCCGCAAACAACACTGGGCAACAGCAATTTGTACTTTTCTCTTCGGGCCCTCAAGAGCCATAAACAAATGCTGCTTGAGTTTACCAAAATATGTATAATCATTACTTTATATACAGCTTTCTAAGGCAAGTCTTTCCTAGTAGGAATATTAAAACTGTTTGTATTGTTATTAGAGGCAAGTTAATATCTTTATCATAGCTGCAGTTCGTATCTTTATTAAGCAAAGTTATTACAAAATATTTTACTTACAAAAAATCTTCTTGTTAAAAAGTATATTATGACCAATAAACAAAAAATATTAAAGTAGATCTCTTTGCTAGTTAATAAATATTTTTAAAGGTAATCGATAAAATAAATAAACATTTGGCTTAGCTTAAGTGATTAGCTCTCTAATAGTAATTTTGTAATATATTTTTTTACAACTAACTCCAGAAGGAAAACCTTGACAGGGACCCAAACTGCCTGTCAAATCGTTTACGGCTCGGCAAAATAACAGCTGATTTCCGATAGCCAAATTAAGAAGAAGAAGAGACTTACAGCTGTTTTGAGTGGTTGCGATAACCAAAGCAACCATATGGCTGCGCCTTACAGCACAATACGATGCTTTACAGCTAAATCCGATAGTTAACAGCATTGTTACCAGCACTATGTTGTTCTTTAAGGTTCAGATAAATTTTAGGAGGGTAGAAAACCGATTTGCTTTACGATAAGTTTATCTGGTGATTATCTTTTCTGGATATACTTTTGCCAATATACATTTTCTTTATTATAAAAAATGTTAAGTAAGAAGACTGCCTGCATGTTACCCAGTGTAATGACAGCAACAAAAAACACCAAAGAGGGAAAAAAATACATTTAGAGCTGCTTTCTCTCTCTCTCTCTCTGGGCGGCACTCTGTAAATTTCATTCATGTCAGTTTTTTGTTTGCCGAACCCTGATTAGAGGAGCAACGCAAACGAGTCGCTGGCTGATAATTTGCAAAATACTACAGATATGGCAATGACTACTAACGAGCATTTAATGGCAGCGACTTATCGCGGCGCAAAGTGCGGCTAATCGAAGTTCGGCATCCCCGTGGGCCATTTCCGTGTCCCCATGCCCCCTCCCCCTCGTCGCCACCACTATTGGTTCCGATTCCAGCAGGCACATCGCTCATACGGCAAACATTGCGCATACGCCCTGTGCGCCGAAGCTGCTAATGAACTTCCGTCAAACTTGATTAAAACGCCATTCTCAATTTGTCCAGGCTCTCCTACGGGGGAGGTGAAATCTCGAGCCGAAATAATTTCAATTTCACACATTGAACAACTGGCAAATTATTTTCAGCAACAAACTTTGATGTCAAAGTTTTGCATTATTCACTCTGCTTAACATGTGTCTTGCCATGGGGCAAAGAGAGAGCTAAAACGATACAGTTGTGGCTAAAAAAGAAGAGAATATGTGGTTAAAACTCTATATATTAAAAATTCCCTTGAATACTTTATAGATTACAAAGAAAAACCAAGAGAAAATAAAGCTATGTTTGATTAATTGACGTTTTTAAATTAAAATTTTGAACTTACTTTTATTTTTAATCAAATTTTGTTTATCTGTTGAAACTCTGTAATTTTAATAAATATATAATTATCTTTAAATTAAATTTAATTGTTTAAATTTCTAAGCAATGTTGTGAGTTTAGCAATAAAGATCGAATGGGCGTTTCTGTTAATGTCTGTTCAGGGCAAACTCTTGCTATAAATTCAGTTTCTCGGTTCGATTCGGTGAGAAAATATAATTAAAAATCCAAATCTGGGATAAAGTTCTACAAAAGAAAGTCCGGAATATATCCATATCTTTTATATAATATATATTCTTTAGAGAATTGAAGAAGGAAGCTATGGCTCATGGCCAGCCAGAGCCTCTGCAGGTGGTGCTGGACTTCGTGTCCGCCGTAGACAGCGGCACCGTTCGCCCAGCCCTCGCCGACGATTGCCTCCTCAGCTTCTTTGGATGTGAGTGTCGCGGGATATTCGCGGTGGCCACTTATCTCAGAGACATATCGACGGGCTGCCGGCACACCGGTTTCAAGGAGGCAGTCGAAGTCCGACCCGGGTCCGAGATGATCCTGAAAGAGCGCTTCGGACGCTCCTTCGACCGGCGACGACGGCGCCTGTACGAGCTGAAGGAGCGCCAACGGGCCACCACCATGCATCTGCGCTTGGAGACCGACAGCGAGGTGCTGCCCGGCCGCCACCAGCTGGTGACGCCGCCGCGCCCCGCCAGCTTTGACATGGATCAGCTACAGTACGTGGAGGCCAACGGTTCGCTGGTGGGCGGTAGTACCAGACTCTTGGACTGCGGCAAGGTCCATCTCACTCTGGGCTACCGCCATATGCCGCTGGGCCACAGCCAGGAACGCCGCCTTGAGATCTGCCTGGCTGTCTACGAAAAGTACCAAATGCCGCTTAAGACAGCCACGCTTCAGATTGACAGTTGCGGCTCTAAGAACCCAGAGGTACCAGAGGATCCAGCGGCAGTTGGAAAACAGGAGCAGCTATCAGAGCTGAAGATCATACCAGAAGGAGTAGTGGAGCTTAAAGAGGATGCCGTGAAAGAGTGAAAGCCCCTTACAAAAACTCTTCAGACTATGATAATACAAATATGTATTGTATACAATGAAATATATTTCATAAAAACTGTATTATTATAAGCATTAAATTTTAATGTGAAAAAAGGCTGGGGCTTACTTAAGGCTTTATAATAACTATTTCAAGTTTTCTTCATTGAATTTATTTAATTATTTATTTATTTTTCTATTAAATCACCTTTATATAATAAACCTGCCAGGAACAAGCAAGGAACTTATATTTTATTGATAAATAAACCTTATAAATCTTATAAATTCTCCCTGAATTATTCGAACTTTATGCTTCCTATTTGTACGACCTTTGCTGTCTGGGCCTTCATGTGCCACCTATGTACAAACATAATTTGGCTTTGTTTGCGGTGCTGTGAGGACGAGGAGAAAAGTTCTCCTTGCATTGTTGCGACGACTCCATTAGAATGAAAAATGCGCTCAGACGACCGAAACTTCCGCATCGCTTGGATATTAAGATAAATTTATTGCACAAACTCGGGGCCAACTTCAAGACACAATGGCAAGTTAGGGACTCTGTCAGGAGAGCTGAGAACTGAGCTAACACAACACGACGGAGGCATTCGGCACTATTTGTGGAGCGAGTTGGATGCCGTGATTAAAAGCAAACGCCGGGAATTAATTATTTAATTCTCGTTTGGCCAGCTCAATTAACACTGTGGGGCCAGCACGGACTGGGTTTGCCTTTAAGCCTCCCAAGTCTTAGCCCCAGACCGGGTCTTAGTTTAATTTTAGACGCACAGGCGATTGAGTACGAACAACAATATTTACGAGCGGGGCTCTGTTTGCCCCACAAACATGGGATGTTTGGACAGCGCTATCTGTGCTGTGCCGTGTTTGCCCAGCAGATTTCCTCCCAACTTCCGCTAGTCTATCTGTGTTCATTCGTTGCTAATTTCCCTGCTAATTTCTTTGTTAATTTATCTGCTAATTTCTTTGCAGCATGCACTAAGCTAAGCCCTCAAAAACGCCACTCGCAGGAGCTGCCCCCATCGTCCCCCGTCTCTTTCCGGCTCGCTGCCCTATCGCCGTCCCCCCTCTATTGAAGACCCGCGCGGAAGAAGCAGCAGCAGCAGGTATGTAAACACGTATAAATAGTCAAATAATTCGCCCTGGCTTCTTACGGGCGGGCTGCTGATGCTCATCAAAATGTAAACAGTCCCCAGTCCCGGATAACATTATTTTCCCCTATCTGAGTCCGCACACAGAGAGAGCAAAAGTTTTGGAAAGAAAGTTTGGGACTTAACAGCAAAATAATAGGTAATAAATAATATTGTATGGATTATTTAGTGGCCCGAACTTGTATATTGTTTTTGGCTAGCTTAGGTAATTTATTTGGTATATCCCTCAAAGATCACAATCCCAATCGGTTACATTTGAGAGAGGTTTGAGGTTAAGGAAATGTTCTACTTAGCATCCTTTTTTACTTACGTCAATTATAAAGATATTAAAAATGGGATCTAGACTCCCTGTCAAATCTTTTCCGGCTCGACAAAAGAGAAACTGCTTTCCGATAGCCAAGTGAAGAAGGAAAAATGACATATAGCTGTTTTGAGTGATTGCGATAACCAAAGCAACCATGTGACTGCGCCTTACAGCACTATTTGGTGCTTTACAGCAACAATCGGTAGTTAAAAGCACAATTAACAGCACTATGTTAATCTTTTACGATCATATTAATTTAAGGAGGGCAGAAACCCGATTTGGTTAACTATAAGTTTATCTTATGATTATTTTTTTCGGACAGAGAAAAAAAACGTTTTATTGTTTTGTTATTCCATGGATACCCAGAATATTTTAAGGCCTAAAATTATTGTTTCCAATAAATACACATGTTAGGCCTTAGAAATTGTGGGTATAAGCTAAAATAATCAAACTTAGAATGTTGATAAACAATTTTATTTGCTTTTAAATAAAGGTTTAAAATATATACGATGTCTAGTTTTTAGTTAGATTTTTACTTAAGTACAAAAAGTTAAAAAATTAAATAAATGTGGTTCCCCTGCAATCTCTTCTCTCGGTGTATTTGAATCTTTGTGGAATATGTATCTGTATCTGTCTGGGACATGGCTTTTAACCCTTGTGTGCCTGTTTGCCGGCGGCCCCAAAAGGTTAGGCCAAACATAAATTATTTGAGCGCGTGTTCAACAGAATGTTGAATAAATAAGAGTGTGGCATGTTTGCGCTGTCATAAAATGCAAAAGGCGCCCGCCAAGAGCCGTGTAAATAATTTAATTTCATTTTGTTGCCACTTGACAGTTGATAGACTATCAGCATAATGATGACTCTCTGTCTGTGCGAATGTGTTGTGTTGTGTTGTGCCGTGCTGTGTGTATTGTGTGTTTGTGGGCTTGTGGGTTAGGTTTGTGAGTGGGAGGCTACTTTTACGGCACATAAAACACTAATAGGAAAGCCATTACAAAAAGGCGATAAAAGTTGCACAAATTATGGTCGTAAAACAATTTATCAAAATATGTGACATTAACTACCCCACACACACACGCTCCCCAGCTCCCACACTCGCACCCACAGCCATCACATGTCAATCATTGTATTGAGGGAAAAGGACATGCTCATTAGGCGTAGCCCACAAACACACAAACACACCATTCTTAGTGCAATAATTATCCCCACGCTGGCACATTGGAAAACGGAAATAGAAATGGCAATATAAATAGGAATAGGAATAGAAATAGTAATGGGAATAGGAATAAGAATGGGAATGCCAGCGGAAATGACACGGATGTCGCCACGGCGGCCATTGCTGGAGCCCTGGGAGCCCCGGATGTTAATGAGATGCAAATAAGGCTCATGTGCGAAAACGATTTGACCGACTTGGCATTTGCCATTCGCCATTTGCCATTTGCCACTCAGTGCTGCCAAGAACCTATGTCAAAAAAACGGGGCAGATAACCCACAAAATGGGGAGAAAGGACCTCATTTTATTCTCAGAAATGTGGTATTTCAAGGTGTCGCTGTCCTGGAATATTTTGTAGATATTATTCTTTGAAATATCATTTACAAATTGAATTAATAAATGGATTTACGATTAAAAGGATATATGATAACCATGATAATCTTCCTCTAAACATGTTTAATACTTTAAAATATTATTTAGAAATTAGAAAAGGTCTTTATTATTATAAATAACAGGGCAGAGTAAGAGTTTAAAAACATATTTATTGTCAATTAAACTCCGTATTTAAACTTAATATATTTACAAATATCAAATGTATATTTTTCTTGTAGCGTCGGTTTTGTAGAGTTAGTGTGACCAATCGGGACTAGAATGGTGGACCAGATGGTAAAGTTAAAAGTCTTTACTTTAAAAAGGAATACATGATGTTCTTGCCACAAATATCATTCCAACCGAAGGATATGTCAGGATAAAGGCAGAATGGGCCGCACTGCCGGCATTTGCCATTTACCATTTACCATATAACATTTACCATTTGCATATGTCCCAGATGCGGATATGCGAATGCGACTATGCGGATGTGCGACTATGGACTGCTGCTCGGACCAGGACCTTTTGGCATGCCAGTATTTGCGCATTACGGTCACAAATACAGCGGCAGCGGCGAACACAAAGTGACGGCAATATGTGATAATGGCGTCTGACAGCCCTCCGACAAATGTGAGTGAGTGAGTGAGTGCGTGCGTGAGTGTGTGCGACGGGCTTCGTCCTTTGTGAGCTGCGAGTGGAAAGTGCTCCGGCTGCTGAATGGGAGTCCTGCTAGGACGCCGCTAATCCAAAGTCCGTTTCGGCATCGCCCATTCAGGGTTAACGTGCTGAAAAGAATATCGTCCTGCCATCGGAAATGTGTTTACCAAATTGGGGACAAAACGCTTTTCGGCACAACAGAGCGATCCAAATATCGCTTCAAAAGTGATGGCTTCATACCATTTCGAGATTACTGATTCTAAATGAAATTTAAAGTTTACCAGGACTTGTTTGTATTTAAATATAAGAATATTAATAAGTTTCTTAAGCAACTTGATAAAAGTAAGACTTGGAGAACAAAACTCTTGCAGTGAGGAATCTCTCTGGGTTCTGGAAGTGGCTTTTATTTCCCCCGAGGACAACCCCGTGACGGGATACCAGCTTGACTGTGGTTTCGCCAACTGAATCATCCATGTATATCCATGTATATATGCGGTGGCATTCGCATTCGTCCTGTCAAATGTGCCAGTCAACGTTGCCTTTTCCTTTCACTCTTGTGTGGGTTTGTGTTTGTATTTTTTCCTGTTGCCAACTTGCCTTTGTCTATGCCAGCGCGTGGCACTCCAATTAAGCGACAAAATGCCTTCAATATTTTGTCATGTCTTTGATTTATTCGAGTTTCGAGTGCTGCAAATTTGTTACATGTGTCAGAGGCGGCATTCCATCTCAATATTGGCCAACTGTCACCCGGGGCAACACATTCGAGCCGAGTTGAGTGGCTTAACCCGAGAGCTTCTGCGAGAATATTCCCAGCATACTTTCAGGCGTCGAGCAGGATAAGCGTAGCGAGGATAATGATCATCGTCATCGGAGTGCGGTCAGTGCAGTGTGCAGCCTCTTAATTGACACACATGAAGTGAGCTTTATAGCTGGACGTATTTTTTCAGCTTGCCAAAATGTTGAGGTGAAGCACAATCAATTTTTCATCTATCTCGGGCTCTGGCCAAAACAAATACACACACTCACGAACACACACGCATCCGCCATTGACTGTCCATAAACCGCATACCCACACACACTCCCGCAGCACTGAGTATCTGTGTGTTAAACAATAACAAGGCAAGGCAATCGCAGAGACAAATCCGTTACTCGCAACGCCATCGACGTCAACATTTCAATGGCCATTTTCGCTGCGGTCGAAAGGGGCTCTGACGTCAGAGGCCGACCGGGTGCTGAGTGCTATATGCTGTATGCTACACTGCAAAAAAAAAAAGAGGAGGCCACATTCCTTTGATACAGGGAATTTCTATATCAATTTCATTAGGTGTTTAATTTAGCTTTGCGTATTTTTTAAGTATTTCCAAATACTCTGTTTATAAATAGAAACGGGAAATACTTGATGAAGAGACATCAGCATTTCTGTATTTTTGAGAGAGAGGGCTTTATAATAGGAGTATTTCTTAGGGATGTATGTACCTACATCGATAGGAGAAGTCCGATAAAATATATCGGCAGCAATATTACTGCCCGCTTCATATCGAAAATATCGTAAAGTTTGATATATCGAAATTTTAAATATAGAAAAATATCGAACTTTACCTTACAATATCGATATTATCGATCAAAAATATTAAAAGTTTGTATTTAATTTATTTGTTCTTATTTTACACCTTTAGATTTTTTTATTGTTCTAACATATTCATCAGAATTTCGATTTAACGCATATATATCGCAATGTTTATATATCGATTTATAAATCGGCCTTTTTGTCAATTATCGATAAGTT
>JAEIIF010055489.1:0-10857 GCA_018874455.1 Drosophila trapezifrons
TGGATCAAAACGGAGCTAAGCTCTACTTGGGGGTTTCTAGTAGGAGCCTCACCACTCATATCTACCTTTATAGTATCAGTATTCTTTTATGGGATAAAATTGACTCTAAGTATCAGAAATCATTCCCAATTGACTCTTAGCTTTGTTAAAATATAAATTCAGGTCCACTTTATGATATTATGATTGATCCGGAACAAGATCAATATGATTTTTTCTGATCGTCAATATGATCGTTCATAATATCAATGTTTATTGTATGATCAGAAATCATCCCTTATGGTGTTATGATACTGTATTAAAAATTTATTTAATTAGAGTTTTCATTAGTGGCTTGACATAGGATTTTACATAAGTGCGAGCAAGACGACTATACGCACTTTTAATTTATTTACATTAATGTATTAATCTCATTGAAAGTACGTATAGTCGTCTTGCTCGCACCTACGTAAAATCCTATGGTTGCTGTCAAGCCACTAATAAAAACTCTAATTAATGAAGTTTTTAATACAGTATCATAACACCATTACTAACTCTTAGATGTTTTACGTAGACGAACTCACCTGGACACGGGACTCGGTGAGGCCGATGCGCATGGCGATCTCCTCGCGCATGAAGATGTCCGGGTAGTGGGTCTTCGAGAAGCAGCGCTCCAGCTCGTTCAGCTGGGCGGGCGTGAAGCGGGTGCGGTGGCGCTTCTGCTTATTTTTGTCCAGGTGCTGGAAGAGAGACACAGCCAGGTGCGGCCGATGAGAGATTGGACCAGGGGAAGTGGGTCTTAGAACACAGACGAACTACCAGACTAGGAATGCAAGCTACGCACTACGGATTACGGATTACAGATTACAGATTACGGTTTAGAGTTTACAATTTACGGTTTACAGTTTACGCTTTACGCTCTAGGGGAAGATACAGTTAGGCTAGGATAGGAGTTCTACGGTTCTAAGTATGGAAATCAAAGTACACTTACTTTTGTTTATAGAGTACGGATATGATTCATAGAGTACAATATGATTCATGGCACATTTAATTAGGTTCATTACACAATTCAGAACACAAACATTCACGTTTTTGGAAACAGATTTTCGTTTCGGATCGAATTTCGGATCGAATTGGTTTGTATTTGATTTTGGATTTTTGGCATAGCAGAGTAGTGTTTAAAGGAAAAAATAAACATCGAAAAGAACATGGATTATTAAAAAAGTTTCGTATCAACTAAGCGCTATCTCTCTCTCTCCCTGCCGCGCTCTCTCTCTCTCTATCTCGCTCTCCTTCTCTCCCTCTCTCTATGTAGCGCTGGCCTGCTCACCTGATCCTGTTGCTGCATGTTGTTGTTGTTGCTGCCGCCGTTGTTGTTGCCGTTGCCGCTGCCTCCGCTTCCGTTTCCGGCGTTCAGCGCATTGGAGCTGTCGCAGAGTCCGCCGGAGATGTGCAGGCGAGCCCCGCCGCCGCCCACTGGGCCCACTCCGCCACCAGAGCCTCCGCCGCCCAAGTCGCCCAGGTTCGGACCCACGGGCAGTTGGCCGAAGCTGTTGACGCCCGCGTGCAGCGCCGTTAACGCGGCCTTTGGCAGATCACAATCCTTGGGACCTGTTTTTGTTGATTATAAAAAAGGGGGTTGGTTAGTGGTTTGCCTGTGAAATGTTCCTCATATAAATAATACATTTTTAATTATCTCTAAGGCATTTAATATAATTGGTAGGCTTTCACATAAAGATCTCATCGATTTATTTTATTTTTTTTTATTTATTTATATCAGCATTGAAGAGTACATTGGTTTAAATTGAGTTTCTCTTGTTTCCTATTAATCATATAATATATCTGCTTCTTTAAATCGATTATGTTGGATACAGCAAATTGTGTTGTCGATCTATTAGACTTTTAAGATGTTAAGTATTGATGGAAGGTTTGGAGTTGGAAGTTTTTAAGAGCCTTGATTGAAAGGGTTTGGTAATAGAGTTCAAACACGAAGTGTTTTGAAAACAACCTTGTAGGAATGGATTTTGTTAACGTGGAAACTGATTAATCAATGTATTTTATACCAAACCCAAACCATAACTTATTGGCAAGCTAGCTGTTTTTTATAAATTATTATAAAACCGAAAGATTGAAAAAATCATATTTCATAGTTAATTTACTTTGTTTCGTTTTGAATTTTTTAACTTGGTTTAGATCTGTGTTATTTATAGTCCATTCATCTGCTATAACTTTGTCACATTTATTTATTTTCATCAAAATCAAAAACTATATCTCAGTTTGCTTAGGAAAACCTTTCGAACGGTTTGTCTGAGTTCAGCTCTTGAATATAATTTTGACGTATCGGCCTCTAACTAATTGCAATAAAAGATGATTTTTCACGGGATCGAATGGTGCCTGGACTGCTTTACAGTCGCCCTGCACTGGATCCTTTGGAGCATTTGCAAATGGCTGCTGGTAAACGCGGTTGTCTTAGGAGTAGTACTTGCCGCTAAACACTTTTGGGGCCAAAGGTCCCCGAATCCTGTAGGGGCTGAGCAGCAGAGCCAACCCACAAATAAACGTAAGTGGACTCGAGCTTTTTGGCTTCTCTTAATGAACTGGTTAACTCCGCGTAAATTCACAGATGCAATCGAGGGAACGGATACGCCGGACACACACACTCACGAGGCTGGTAAATATTGTTGAATCTGCAGACGAACTGCCACTAAAGTCCGCAATCACTTGTTCCGCGTTTGTCTTTAATTAAGCTGGCCGAACTGGGACCGGTGAGCTAACGACCTAGAGGATTGCTCGCACCGAACTGCGGCGATCGGATAAATTGAATTTTTCAACAACCTGTCATTCAGAAGGAAGAAGATGCCAAAAACAGTAATACACGCGGGAGAGCGAGAGAGCGCGCACACAGATGCAGATACAACCTGAGCTACAGATACAGATACAGAGTGAGGTGCAGAGTGAGAGACAGCGACAGAGAGAGAGACACCAAGTGCTAACCCTTTTTCATTTCATACAGAGAAAAAAAAACAGTAATCGGTTATGCATATCTTTTTTTATCTGTTTAATTTCTGATATTCAAAAATAAAGCAGAACTACTTTATGGGTTTTATTTTCTTAATATTACAGACTTTTTATTATGTGTCTTACCTAGTAGATATCATGCCCCCAATTATAGATATTCAGAAACTACCATATTTCTTTAATAATACAAAAATAAAACCCCTTTGTAATCTATTAAATATATTTAATATTGTTCAGGCCGAAGAAATTTAGTTTCCAGCGCCCGTTGATCCCCAAATTAAATTTAGCTTTGTATCTTATATTTATTATGTTAAAATAAAACATAAAAAATATTTTATATTCAACTCCATTCAATTTAGTTAAATGATATTCAAAATGCACAATAAATATCTCCCACCTCCCGTTTTTTTGTGTGTAGCTTTCGGCCTCACTTGACGTAACGTAACGTATTTTTGTTTTATTTCGTTTTTATTTGTACGTGTATATCACGTCAGTTGTGGGACGGGATTGGTAGTGGGAATGGGAATGGGAATGGGAACGGGTCTGGCACTCGGATTCGGATTCACGGAGAGTCATCTTCATCGTACGCCTGGAATTTTTAACATGTACGTGCGAGAGAGACTCCGGCTCAACTCTTTCTACGCGATTCCCTTTGTTGTTGCTCAACTGTTGCTACAAGTCAAACATTTGCTCATCGCCAGTGGATGCGAACTCTCGTCCCCGTCCGCAAGTCGTAACCTTTGGGGGTCGGGGCTCGAGATGCTGTCATGATGGCCATTCGATTGAGCCCAAAGTGAAGGTGTAGGCGGTGGACACTGGCGACTGGCCACTGGCCACTGGTGACTTGCCTTGTGCAATTTCCGCTGAAAGCGAGTCCGAAATGCAAATCGCAGCTAAGCAGAAAAACTACCCCTCGCTCCCGTATACTCCTCGGAAAGAAAAAATCCATTTCAATTTCATCTTGGGTAGACATCACTCTCGATTGCCGACTTTGATGTCGGCGATGGCGGGAACGGCGGCTCTCAATGATTTTTATTGTTTTCGAGATGGACTTGTTAAAATTTCGGCGAAGATCAGAGGCGGATCCGGGGCGGGATTCGGTATCAGGGCCTCCAAACAGCAGGTGAACAGGTGAACGAGTGCAGCGCGAGCAACGCCACATAAAATCATAAATATAAATATCAACAAATAAAAGATATGGAGTTCCTACAAGCGACATTCCCTGTAACCGTCCCTTGTTGTTGCTGCTGCTGCTGCCCAGTCGCGTTTTAAAGCGCTGCCCGGAAAGTGCTAATTTTTACACATACACCCAGTGCGGCTACTGTTCATTAGCGATTTTCAGATGGTGACGTCCCCAATCGGGACCACAGTCGCAGCCCCCTGTCCCGCCTGGGAGCTGGTCCCCGAGGAGGTTTCCAGTCCGGCTGAGACTCTGCAACTGTGGCAAACTGTAGCACGTATGAAAGTCTGCTGCCACATCACTGACATATTTTTAGAGCGTTACGCAGCACGCAATGATCGGGGCAAAAGACCGGGGAGCACATCGAAACTCTGCGCTCGTGATTAGTAAATTTAAGGCGCGGTGTTAGGTGCGATATCTCCATCGACCCTCTATCTCTCTCCGGCTAGAAATTCACGCTCGATGGCCACATCTCAAACATGTCCGAGTATCTGCGACTGGGAGATACTTGCTCGCCGGTCGCCGGTCCGTTGCTCCAAAGAAGTGCGACTTTTAACATCCAACTGTGCCCGCTTCCTTCTGTTTTCCGTTTTCTGTTTTCTGTTTTCTCAAATCAAAGCCACACACATGCACGGAGAGTGTTTTGGCCACGTTTGGGAGCCATAAAATAGCGCCACTTCTCGAAATCGCACTTGGCTGGCAATGGCCCAGGCCCAGGCCCGGGCCCCAGGCTAGTTAGTTAGTTGGTCTAACTTTGATTTTTTCACCTCGCCTTTTACAGTTGTAACACATAAATATTAAAAAGCAGCAGCCCTAACTGTTCATTGTGTATGCAGATCAAGGTGATGCCATGGCAGTGGCTTCATTCGGTGCAAATATCTCTTTAAGCTGAAGCTAGCACATTGCAGACTTTATACTCTTGACACTTCTTGCGGTTAAATGGGAAATTTCTTAACAATTAACGTTGCAAAAAATAGTATACTTATTATATATAATAAATCCCAACCTTACTGCATACAGCAAACCTTTCTTAAGCTAATAAATGTTTGGTTATAAATTTGTAAATAATTTTGTTTAAGCTTGGATTACTCTTGTAGGACTCGTAGAACTCTTGAAAACTTCTATCTTAAAATCTGGATTCTTTGAAATCTTTCCTTCAGCTAATTCATGTTTGATTGTTAAATAAAATCTTGGAAAATAAACTTACAATGTTTCTATCATATTTTCCGTTGATTTATATCATCATCTGATTTTACAAAACAAAAGGCTATATCAAGGGATCAGTAATCCTTCTTATAAGTAACTCTGATAGCTATTATTTGATAAGCTATATCCCCTTGTCATAGAAGGAATTACATCAGTTACCTTTATCTACCAGGACACATATTAGTTTTTCCTACCTGCAGCAGCCCTAATTATGCAAAGAAGGATAGATAACATATTTCCCAACTTTGAACAGACCCCAAAATTTACTTAAAAACCTGTAACATGTTCCCAAATCATTACGGAGCCAGCTAATAGGGCATAATTTTGTAATCTATCATCGTAATTCAGTTAGCCCGCCATTTGCGACCTCTGGCCAGGTGCTGCGCTGGCGTTAATACAAAACTGTAAACATTCCCCACACAAACCGACAAACAAACCCAGGCCAGATACAGATACAGATACATTTACATCTGGCCTGGAGCGGACATTTTAGTTGGCCAGAAAGAGGAGCGAAACGAAATGAAAACCGCACAAAGCGATTAATTAATTAAAATTGGCAAACATGAATTTATCGCGCAAGCAATTTGCACAATTTGCGCAAATCAGTTTGTCTGTTTTTGGGAGCGAACGCGACTATCTCCCGCAAAATGTATGGAGGTCCTGGCCAGGCCAGGCCCGCAAGACCAGGATGCGATGGGAGAGGACTTTCCAGCGCACCCAGTCGTCAGTTGCATGTGCAATGTGCATAATTATTGAAATTTGGAAATTGTGCGGTTTTTAGCAGGCTGCCTACCAGGACATAGGCCCGGTCTGCTGGCTGGAATCTAGGCTGCTCCAGCGACTAACCGCAACAGGGAACAGAATCCGCAGCAACCGCAAAACATTTCAATGCACATCGGATAGCGAATGGGGGTGGATGGGGGCTGTCGGGGGTTAAGCACATATTTCACTAGCGCAGGCCACCGCAAAAATGCAGAGATACTTGGGATACGCACCAGTGCGGGTTCGGGGTCTGTGCAAATTACAAATGCAATCGTGAAATTAATTTAATTAATGCGAGGCTCACGAAAAAGTCCGACCGACAGCGGAATAAAATGCCGTTCAAGTTCCTCTCGCTGCATGCAAATTAAGCATTAGTCCGGGAGAGAGATACGGGATTCGGAAAGTTCTGCCATTTCTTTTGCATGCAAATTGCTCTTAATTGTATGGGGCGCCCGGCCCCGTGCCCCGTGCCCCTGCCACGCACCCGATATGCAAATGTTTTCGGGGCCTCCGCCTGTTGTTGTGCGGAACTCCGAAAAAGGCTTACGAAATTTATTATGGCAGACTCCGGCACTGCAGGCAGGATTTGGCCGAAGGATTCCGCACTGCGAGTCATTGAAATTTATAGTTTTCACGGAGCTTAAGCCGGAGAATGTAACTTTAAGTCCGGGGCGAGACTTTAAGGGCGAACTTTGACTGCGGCTAATTTTCCATGGACTACAGGTAACCTTTAACAAATGGTTGCGCATTCGATTTATTGCCGGTGTGCAACAGCTCTCGATTGCTCTCAATAAAATACTCCTTCACACTAGGACCTGCAACTATGGAGCACATTAAGCATATGCAGCGTGGACCGCGCGGAGACAGCTGGCGCGCGAAAAATGGCAATAAATTAATAAAAGTAATTAATTGCAACGCTTCGAGGGACACAAGGGCGAATATAGCAATCGGGAAGGCAATAAAAATTGAATAAAAACGCGAACCATAATTCATCGCTGGCCGCCGTTGCAGTTGCAGTTGCAGGAAGCAAACTGCAATTGGAGGTAGTGTCGGGCGGGCTAACAACGAATTGATTGCCGAAATTGAAAGTGCTTGAACCGATGATCAACAATGCGGTGAGAATAATTTATTCGCCTGCGCGAACAGGCAAATATACATATTTTCGGATTTATTAATTTATTAATATACAAGTACACAAGTACGGTTTGATAATTATGTGCGTGCGCCCGGCCATGTGCACATGTAATTCACAATTTGCGGCATATTTAAAAGAGCAATTATATCAATTAACATACACACCCACATGCTTCGGCTTGGGAATGGGAATGGGAGAAGGTTTGCCGAGTTAGTTAAATATACAACTTAATTATTGCTAAATGCACGCGACACCCGGCGCCATCTGGTTAGACGCCTCAATTATAGGCCATTTAGCAGACATTGGAGATGCCGATCGGAAGATGGGAAGATCGGAAGTAACTACGCGAACACTCGCCGCGCCTTGGGGGTGTGCTCAAGAAATTAGTTTAATTATGGCCACTCGGATTGGATGGATTAATACATACATTATTATATATTAGCGCAATTCACTTGCCGATCTTAATTACAATATCATACGCTCCTCCCCGGAGGGCACTTACCCAGCACATTGGCCCCAAGATTGTTCAGCATGTTTGCCGAGAAGTTTCGTATCGATAGAGTCGACAGTTTGTCGCTGTTTCTGTCAGCCGCTGCAGGAGTTAGGATCACCTTCGCCTCGCTGTCGGCTTCCGAGTTCCGGATTCAATTTGATTGAATCGAGAATCGTTGTGGGGGCAGAGTCCCAGGGGGATTGGCTGCTCGTATACTCGTCTATCACAGAACGTTGGTGTTCACCTTCGGTGCGAATTACATTTCAATTGTTCGGTGGCTTCGCTTTGAAATGGGTGTGGCTGGAAGTAAATAGAAATATCAGTTTGTTTGCCCAGCTAGTTGAGAAATGTCTTGGAAGATGTCTTGAAAGGCAACTTGAAGTTCGAAAGGCCCTAGCTTAACCCATGCTTATGTTAATGAATCTGCAATTGTTACAAAATAAATATGAATATTGGAATGTAAATTTGTTTATTTGAGTTTAATTTACATTACAAATTCAACTTTCTTTCAAAATAAAATAAAATTGATCCATTGTGATGTACCATAATTTGATTTGCTTGCCAAATATCAACTGAACAATAAATATTACTTTAATTCTACACTAAGCTTTATTAAATGGTTAAACTAATCTAATTCATAGACTCTTTAAACCCTCAATTAGGATTTATGATCAGAATATTTAAGTTTTCTAGCTCTGTTCCCGTTTTGCATGTTTTCTTTTCCTTCTTCCGTTTCCTTGTGGAAAATTGAGCTTATCCCAGAGATAAGGATGACCGAAATTCCCTAAGAAACTAATTAATTTCTTTCCGTAAATGTTTTCCTTTGACCTGAGCCCGAACCCTGACCCTCGTCAGGTGTCCGGCTATTTGGCTAATTCAAGTAATGTACGATTTACTTGAAAACTAAATCCATTTCACTTTCCTTAACCGCAGAAACTTTTGCAGAGGTTCGATGCGTATTTACATTGACTTTTATTGCTCATTTCAACGAAAACTCACCTCAGTTTGGGTCGTCCTCCACCTTCTGCTCCTGGGGCTCCTTCCTTGTCCTTATTTTGTATGTGGCACAGGGTTAGGGGTCAGAGTTCAGGCCAGACGATCAAATTGCCATAGTAAAATTAATTAAATGCCTTGACCATAAAAAAGCCAAAGAAATTAAATCGAAGTCACTTGGCCGGAAGTTGCAAAGTTTCCTCGGCACACACACACACACACACAGGCGACACGCACGCACACACACAGGGCTCCACAGACATGCACAGGTAAGAGCACGCAAGGAAACGGAAGTCAAATCGTTTATTGATGGAATGTTTGACCAACTGACAGCCGGACACTGTCCGCCGTGGACACGCCGTCTCCGTCTCGGTCTCCACCTCCTGCGGGCGTGGTCTTTCTCGCCTCGGTTTTTATTGTTTAATTAATAGCTTTCGATGGATTTCTGGCACATTTTCACTTTTTTACAACCGCTGGATGTTGGGCATTCGGTAGCTTTCATGGTCGGATCATGTTTGGTAACGGTCTCTGGATTGCGACGGCCTTTGGCAACTGATAGACGGGATCGGATCGGATCGGAGCAGAACGCCGGAAACGTAACGCTGCCAAGGCGGACTCGCTTGCATTTGAGGGCAGTGCGAAAAAATCAAAGCGAATTGACTCCGCTGCCTGATAACATCGACATCGACGACTGCGCAATCGCCTACGCCACCCCAGCCACCCCCTGGCCCACCCCTGACCCCTGGCACACCCCCGGGCATTACGGTGCTGGCAGCAATCGACGCGTTATCTGCCTGCGGGTTATCTCCTGCATTGATTTGCAAAAATCACACGAAACCAGAAACGCGAGAGCAGGCGTGGGAAAGGGACAGCTACCAGAGCCCACTGCCATCTTGCTTTCGTGGCCAGCAGGCTGCCTCGCTCTGGCGCACGCAAGAGCGGGATGGCCAGAGCCAGTGTGCGTGCACCAGGCCACGCCCTCTATGGCAGCGGACGAATGAGAGAACAGGCCAGCGAGAAGTACAGTGGATACAGAACGATAGTCCACTTGGTGCCCTTTTCGATAGCCGCAGCTCCTTGGGCGGCCTATCGATAGGCGGGCAATCGATGGGGCGCCAGGCTCTCGGCTCTCGGCTCCCCCGCAATCGTCCGCACAACTACTCGACAGCTGGTTGCGATGGCAACGAGCGCTTAGCCCACAGTTATTGCCGAAAGTCCACTCCCCGAAAAGTGCTTTAAATTCTTTTTCAGCATCTCTGCCACGTGTCAGCCCGGCTTCACCTGTTGTCATTTATTAGTTTCTGTTTCCGCTCCCTGGGCGGGGGAGCGAAGGCAAGGCAAGCGCCGTCCCTCCAACGTTCGCCGGAATTTTGATAATATTTTGCATGCTGCACAAATGTTGAATTAGCCAGACAACGGAATGCCGGCCGAAATGAGAACTTGCCATGGCAACCGCGCTATTCAAAGGATCTCCGCTTCCCTTCCACGCAGTGCCCTCCACCTCCTCGGGTGTATTCAATTTGACGGTGTCTCTTCGGTAGCTCTCACACACACACACACACACACACACACTCACACACACACACACATGGCGGACTGAATGGAGGGCGTTAATTAAAAACTCAAAGCAAAAATAAAAACCACAAGAAAAAGTTGGTGGGGCAAAGGGAAACATTCATTGCTTTTTTTCAGAGTTGATTCTGTTAGAAGATGACATTTCTATTGGTCAGAATATGACGAAACTAATAAATACATAATTCTAGACAACAATTCGAAAATATGTAATTAAATTGAGAACACTAGCTTATTGTGTTCGTCGAAAAATTAGGGGTCTCGTTTCAATACACACAGAGAATCAAATATGTCTGATTCAAATTAAATACAGATAATATCAATGTAATTCATCTTAATTCTTTGGGATATGGATACTACTAATTTAAATAACTTAAACTACATTAAAATAGAATTCATTAAAAATCTTATTCTTACCGGTTTTTTTTATTAAACTGAAAAAGTGTTCTTGGTAGGGTTGTTAAAACATCGATGGTGGATACTATCGATGTTTTTGGCTATCGATGGTGGTCACTATCGATA
>JAEIIF010055490.1:0-16409 GCA_018874455.1 Drosophila trapezifrons
ATTAATACTCTTATTGAAAGTGCGTATAGTCATCTTGCTCGCACTTACGTAAAATGCTATTGTTGCTGTCAAGCCTCTAATAAAAACTCTAATTAATGAAGTTTTTAATACAATATCATAACACCATAAATAAAAACAGTTAATTTATTGTTTATATTTTTTAAAACACATATTTGTATGAAAATTGACAAATTAGAAGTATGATTTCATTCACAATAGCTTTAAATTAATCTAGATAATAAAATTGAAATTCTATGGGGCAGTCACACTTTACTTGTTTAATATAGTTAATAGTAAATACAGATATATTATATTTACTCCCACGTAACACTAAAAAATTAAGCAATAAAAGCGAAAATTGGAATACCGCAAAATTATTCACATTCTCGCCAATTTGCTTAATAAAATTTGTCTAGAATTTCAATATTTGTTGTACCCTCTCTCATACGCACACGCACACATCGAAATAGCGACCGCACGCACTCCACACAATAAAGAATAGCGAAAAAAAAGCGGGAAAAAAGAAGAAAATAAAGAAAATACGAATCTTATCAGCGAACGCAGAAAAACAAGAGCAAAAGACACACACACAGTACAGTAAACACCTAAACTCAGGCTGAGAACAAAAACAAAAAGAAAGCTGGCATAAAGCAAAAACAACGACTGCTACGCGCCGTGTTATTTTTCAAGGTTAAGAGCAAGTGCGTGTGCGTGTATGTGAGCAGCGGGGCGTGTGTGTGCGCACATTTTGCACATTGTGCGTATAAATAAAAAGGAACAACAAACAGCACCACCAACACACAGCAACAAGAAATATAATTTTTTATACAGAGAGACCGAGCTACGCACCGAAATTTCAAAAAAAAAAAAAAAAAAGAAAAGAGCGCGCGCAGACTGCAACAACAAAAGCTAAGGAGGAAAGAATTGCGGTCGCCGCGGCGACTTTATTTCTTTTCTTTTCGTTTTTCAGTTTATGGCAACATAAAAAACTTAGTGATTCCATGAACGCGGGGGTTGGCGAAACTGAAAAATCATCATTATTTAGGCCTAATATGCAATTGTGCGTTATTTTCCATGTGCTTTGGTCAACGACCCAGACCCAGGCAGAAAGCCCAAACAGCTGACACATTTTATTATCGTTCAGTCGCCAGTGCGTTCTTCTCTCTGCCTCTCTCTCTCTCGTTCTTCTCGCGCTTCTCCTTCCTGCCTGGGCCACCCACACAACTGCATATCCATGGATTACGCACACAGGCACACGCTACTCGTACGTATACGCATTCAAATTGCGTATACGCAGCGGTTGCCCTCTGCGAGTTTAATGACTGATAAGATTGGAAAGCACAAATTTGCCTAAACGAATTAAAAAAGAAATGGAGAAGTTAACGCACTGAGTTTGAATTATTTAGACGACTTAACTTATTTGTTATTTTTGTATCTTACTCGAAAAGCTGATCAAAACTAGTACATATAATACTTTTTAACGTACTTTTATTGAATAATTTATTGCCGAATTCAATGTGCTTTGTTATCTAGATCTAAGCGGATTTTAAAACCTGATTCAAGAACAGAAAAGAAGAAATGCTGATAAATACAAGCTGTCTTAGAATACGAACTTTACAAATCCAAATAAATTTATTTATAACTTAAACTTCTCATTGTAGTTCTATTTTGTAAAACTATTAACTACAAAAAGAGTTATTTTAATCATGAAATGATTGAATCGTAAATAAATAAAGTATCCAAATAAAATGTTGCTATAAGTTACTTGAAATACAAATAATAAAAATAAAATTAAATCCCAACGAATATAGTTTTATATTTATTTATTAAAAGTAGATAGAACTATATAAACAAAACAATTAAGACTACAAATGTACTATCTCGTCTTGCTTGTATTTTAATAGTAAGAAAATTGAATAAAAAGACTCAAGCGCTCGGGCTTTCGGGCCTCGAAGCATCGCGTAAAAGTCGTTCGCTACTCCAAAAACGTCTCAAAACTTGTTAAATGACTTCTGGGTTGCCAATCAAGACCTTAAAGTTCTATCGTCAAGTTGAAGTCCGAGATCAGCCAAACCGCAGACAAGCTTTTATGGGTTTTTATATTTTATCAACGAGCATTATCAGAGATTTGCCGGCTGAAAGCAGATAACATTGAATTAACAGACTCTGACATATAACTTCAAATGCATGTAATTGAGAAAGAGAGAGATTATAACAGAGAGAGCAACTGTTAAAGCAAGTTTTATCAGTGTGAATATCACTTGATATTACACTTACAGATCTTTCTGAATGTTAACTTAACGTGTAAGATTTTCTGTAAGATTGAAGTGCCCCTCAAATATCTAGAGTCAAGAAATGATGTTCGTAATATAGTATAGCTTAGAAGAATGATTCTTAATTGGAATAATTAACGTTTATAATCTGGAAAGCCTTCAAAATAAGCCATAACCCATCTTAAAGTAAATATGGTAAAAATAATGATTATCAGCAACCGTTTACATTTACAGAGCTTGTAATAACATGGCAGGGAACTGAACGGAACAGCAGTGTAATGAAAAGAGAGTGGGAGAGGCCGAGAGAGAGAGGCTGTGGAGAGAGTAAAAGCCACACGCACGTGCAGATCGTAGGCGGCGAGAGCGGAAGAGAGGCAAGCGGGCATTTGTTCGAGAGAATGAATGTCATTCATGCAAGCTCTTTGCTCCCCACCACAGTGGGCGAAATAATCTATTTACCGGAATAAAATTAATATTTTCTAAAATAATCAGCATATATATTTTTGAATTTGTTCTATTTCTTTTAATGTTTTGACATTTTTAAAAGCATTATACAGGATAAATGTTTGGGTCAAAAGTGTTAAAGAAATCCAAATCAAACTGAACTTTTTTAAAATAAGAATAATAAAATCATCAATAATTTGCATAATTTTGCCTATTTTTGTTTCTGAAAAGAATAATTTAAGCATACCTTTAAATAGTTAGCTAGATCAGAAACCATTATTTTAATTATAAATATGCATGTAATGTGTTGTCATCAGCCATCAGCTTAAACAATATAAAGGCCAAATAGAGTCCTAGTTACTACAAAATTGGGCGAGATTTCCAATTTAAAAATTAGAACCGAATTTTCCCCACTGTGCCCGGCAGCGACGCCGTCAGGGGCAGCGACGCCAGCCGCGACGCCGGCAGAGGCGGCGACGGCGGGAGCGTTTAACGGTCTGTGCGATCAGTACAAGATCGAAATCGGGCGCCGTTGGATGTTTTCTTCAATGCTGAAGCGCGCCGAACTCGCGTTGTGTGGAAAAGCAGAATAGCTATAGCTCTCTGGTCGATCGTTGTTGTTTTCGTCGCTGTGCCCTTCTCCGTTCGTTCGATTTTTCGCTGTTTCGTATATTCGTTTTTTTCGGTTTCGGCTCTGCAAGTCCCCAAATATCCCCCTTCAAAGAAAAAGTCGCGTGTTATCAGAAATGTTTACAAGAAACCTACACATGTTTCATGAATAAAACAAAAAGAATACAGAAAAAAATATCTGTATGAAATTGAGTTGCAAAAAAAGTGCTGACGATTTTTAATATCACAAAAAGAAAACGATTTTTAATACGTTCCCAACTCGTCTTCGCATTGTCGTTGCTTTCTGGGTGCGTTGTTTTTGTCATGTTTTATTTGTACTCGCTTATATTTTATTCACATTCGCATTCATTCGCACACACTCGAATTGCACAAAATGAAAACTGACGTTTTTTTTGGCGCTTTGTTTCGCGCGGGATAATTGACAAATATAACAAAATTCCACATCGATCTCTCTCCTCTCTCATCCTATTTCGCCCCGATTCCGTTCCTGTCTCCTTCTCTGTTTCTGTTACTGTTTCGGCGGCTGTGCATAAAACAAATTGTTGATAAATTGCAGGAGTAAAAAAAAGAGAAGAGGAAATAACATTTTGAGCAGACGCCGTGTCGACTTAATAAACAATTTCGGAGTTTAATTTTAAACTAAATCGGGAAATTACCTTTGTAATTTAATTGGAGTCTTTAGCTTAAAGCTAGATTTGTAAAGCTTAATTTGAAGTTCGTAAACAAGTTTAGAATTGTGAATAAAATATTATTAATAATCATTTTGATTTAAATTGTGAATTAGCTTGAAGTAAAGTGAAATATTGTCAAGAGATTTAATTTAAAAAATACCGCGAACGTCCCTATTATGAGCCTTTGCATGGTAAACATTTTAGCAAGAACTTCATGAATAAAAATGTATTTAACCAAAGTTGAAAATATAACAAACTTCCCCTTCTTACAATTATTGTTCACGTATTCTTGCTTAATTACGTAGAACGTCAAGTTTTGTGAATGTGCAAAGTACTCGCTTATTCCGTGAAGTTTCTGGTGAGGATGTTAACAAATTTCTGACAGACTCTCCTGCAAACTTTTGGCAACTTGTAATAACAATCATTTTCAGTTTAATTTTACCTTCTTGAACATAAATACTAAAGCGTACTTCGAGGGGAAGTGGCTATAGTTGGAGATTGAATAAGTAACTACAACTAACAAGATGTAAATATAATTGCAACTTAATTTATCAATTAGGAAAGTCTAAGCCAAGCTATAATTTCCTGTTTATTGGATCAACGCGTATTTATCTCATAAGTTATGCGAAACATGCCATCATATTTAATTAATAATCCCTCTTTACTCTTCTCTTTTACAGACAAAATAAAAGAGAAAAAAAAGGAGCCAGACAAAAAGCCAGGGAATTATGAAATTTTAAAGAAATCCCCAAAAATCCAACCAACCGCAAAAATATGTTTAATGCATTAAAATAAAGGAAACGTGTTTAAGGCGAGCAAAAATATATATTCGTATATATACAAAGATATATATATATATATATATATATACGTTAAACAAGATTTACATTTAAAATACCCGAAATACATAAACACACAGGCAATAAGGGGCAAAACGTTCACAAAAAGGTGATAATGATTATTTCCAAGGATCTTTTCATATTTGGCGAACAAATTTTTGCAACAATCATACCAGAAGGCGGAGCCGCAGCGCTAGCAACGCAACAGCAACAACAGCCGGCAATTATAAATACAACAGCAACATCAGCAGCAGCAGCAGCAGCGGCAGCAGCAGCAGCAGCAGCAACAACTTCGTTGGTAATAAACTCGACGGGATCGTCAACAGCAGGAGCAGCTGAACAAGTTGTAGAGGAGTCATTAAAAGTCGCAGCAACAACAGCAGCAACACTAGCAACACCAGCCAAACAGGAAACAGTTGCAGTTGCTGCTGCCGTTGGTGCTGCTGCTCCTCGCAAGTTGGCTAAAATTCCAAAAATTCCAAAGGAAGCCGAGGAATTGAAAGCCAAGAAAAAGGCAAAGTGCGAAGCGACTCATTACGAAAAAATGCCAATGAATTTGATGATTGTGGAAAGTGTCGAGCCGGTCGATATGGGATCGGACAATGACAACGACAACGATAGCGAGTCAACAACGGAGCAGGTACCGTTGGTGACTGCCAGCCGGCGCAATCTGGCCAAAATAGTGGCCGATTGTCGCCTCCAAATCGAAGTGGAGCCCGCCGCAACGCCGTTGACTACTGCGGTGGCGGCAACACTAGTTGCAGCACCGCCACCAGCAACAGCAGCAGCCACATCGGATGCGGCAGTTGCCACAGAAATTGAGACAACCAGCGATTCCCCGTCACCACCGTCATCGGCATCATCCAGCACCAGCTCAAGCTCCAGCTCCAGCTCTAGCTCCACATCCTCAGAATGTACGCACACATCACAGACGACGATACCAAGTACGGATAATCTAACGTCATCCAATGGCCTGGCCAATATGGGCAAAAGCATTTTAGTTGATGCCAAAAGGTGAGTTTTCAATCAGCGCTGACCCAATTTCAGTGCAATACTCGTACCGACACATAAAGCCAAAGTCTTTCTTTTTGGCACTTTATTTTTTGGCAGGCTGAGCAGAGCTGTGTATTCTCAATAAGGTGGGGAAAGTGGAGGTGTATTCTTTGGGGCTATTCGGCTTCCCCTGCAAAACGAGATTGCAACATTGTAGATCCTAATGATACCGGTTGCATTCGGTTGGTATCGAGTTGATGCCCGATTTATACAGTTTACTCCTACTCGGAAAAAGCTCTATGGCCACTTAATTAGTCGGCACTGTGGTCGAGAACTTCCCCCATCAGTTGTCGTTGAATTGATGCCTTAAATTGAAGCTCAATTAAATTTAGGTTACAATTTATACGCATCTTGATTGAGAAGGTTTTTCCTACACATCCTACACTAGCTAAAAAGGCTTTTATTGGGGCTTTTTTACAAGTCTTAAATGAAGCTTACGTTTTTAATCATAAACATTTAATAAATACCCTTTTAAATATATAATTTCATACTTGAGGTATCGCTTAAGTTGAAGTGCCGTAAACTGCAACATTTTTGCCATCTTAAATGCTAGCCCAGCGGCATGGAAACTTGTTCTTAAACTCGAACTTCCTGGCTGCCTTGGTCATGAGGATTAACCAGGGGTATCCGCCGACTTGCTGGGAATAAAAGTATGGTATTTCCCAGTGCATCTGGCAGAGTGCAGCATCTGCTAAATCCGATCCTGCACACTCCAGTTGGCATCCTTCGGTCTCCCTCCAACTGTGCAATTTCCTTGTGCTTGTCCCCAAAAAAAAAATGAAAAACAGGTCAAAACTGCATTGTTATTTGGGTTAAACTTTGCACGGATACATAAAGAACTCTCGCACACACACAAGGAAAGATTGCCAAAAAAAAAACCAAAATATCAACTAACTGAAAAATGCATACACTTGGAAAAAATAAACAACAAAAATATTCGCATTGGGGAAAAGAGAACAGAGTTCTCTCGTCAAGGAGCAGGTTTTTGGATAGGCTGCGCTCGTTATTGCAGTTTTGTAGCTGCTTCCCTCGATTGTGTTGCTGCTTCTCTTTCCCTGCTGCACTTAATGGGGGATTATGCACACACTCTCGCAACCCGGCGTCGGTGTTGGTATTCCTGTATTAAAAAGGCTTAAAAGTTTGCCTGGTTGCGCCAGCAGCAGCTGTTGAATTTTACTTACACTCATTTTTGGGGCACTAAATTACCTGGAAAAGCTACAGCATGTAGAGCTATTCATTACATTCTTCCAAAAAGTTATCTAGTGGAAAGTTGGCAATGAAAAAGTTCAGTTGAAGTAATCGTTCACAATAAAGAGTTCTGCCGGCTCGAGGTCAAGTTTTGGAAAACAACTAAACAAAGATTTTTTATTTTTTGTCCAATATATTTCGGTTACCGCTCAGCACCGCTAGACGTGGAGTATTAAACTAATTTTTGAAAGAGTAACTATCTGTCTAGATGTGCACTATTACCTATGTCAGTCTTGTAGTTCAGTCTTATTTTTTTTTGGTGTTTTGGTAAGGCGCTTATTGTAGTTTTATTCTTGGGCTTTGTATTTTCGAAATCCGGAGAGTGTCCACTCTCGGCACTGTTTTTTTTATGTCTGTGTGATGTCGGCTTTTAAAGTCAGATTTGTGTTGTGATAATCGAGCTTTTAATTTTGATTTTGTGGAGCCCACATATATTTTGTTGCATGTTTCCTCTTGTTCACTATTGCAGTATATTTTATAAACTAATTCTTTTTTGTCAAGGTTATTTACTTTGGATTTTGATTTGTTTAATTTGTGTTTTTAAGTGTTAGTCGGTTTATGTGGAATTTTTATTTCGTCATTGTTGTAGCAATCCGATTTCATAAGTCTCTCTGATAAATGTGGAATGTAAATTACTGATTTAAAGCGTTTTGTTATCATATTTTTTGAGTTTCGTTCTTGATTTTGGTATCTTTTTAGCAAATTATTTATTATTGTTCTAGTTTGTTTTATTTCTATGGGTATATGGGGTCCGAAATGTTTAGCATTCTTTATCTACAAAATGCTGTATTTATTTTCATTGTTTTTGGGTGTTTTTAATTAAAATTGATTATTCATCCTGATGCTGTCGGTATCTTATACCAATTTAATTTTTATTTTTTGTCGTATCTGTTATAAATCCAAATAAGCTACTTCGCTCAATACTTTAATACGTCCTTAACTTTTTGCATAGAGATCTTCGATTTTAAAACTAATTAAGATGCCAGGAATGCAGTAATGCACGTTGCCTTATTATTTTATAGAAATTAGTGATTAATTCTATGAATCGAGTCCCTTTGATGGGTCACACCACAGCAAAGTAGGCACATTACAGACGAAACACACATTCTGAATGAATCATTGATGGCAGGCAGGCACAGTCCCCGTGCAACATGTAACAGTGGTTGCTGCTGCTGTGGCCGTTTTTATTTTATTTTTTTTTTGTTTCGTCGATACCAAATTGAGCATCAGTTCCATCTTCTGCTGTTGGTACTGTTGCTGCTGCTGCTGCTGCAACAAAAACTGGGTCAACTGCGAACCAATTTTCAGGCAAAATTGCGACAACGACGACGGCAACGGCAAACACACAGTAATAATCACAAGAGCAGCAGCGAAAAATAAAACGTGCCACAAGATAAAGGCAAACAACGAGAAAAGATGCAGAAAATAAAGTGCATTTAAATTGTTCTTCGGCTGAGAAGAGCCGAAAAAAAAAAATAAAGACAGAACTCGGATTTAAATTCTTGAACAGTGAGTGCAAGAAATCGGCGACATTGAGTGCACTCTAAATCGCATAATAATTGAAAAATTTACGTTAAATGCACATAATGAAGCCTGCACTCGACAGCATCGGACCGACCCAACAATATTCTCATTGTAATTTAATTTACTTAATTTGCCAACACATAATTGAGACTTGTGCGAGCTCGATCTCAGCATTAACCTAAAGGCTGTCCGTCAGTGCGGCGACAGGCGGAGTGACAAACGAATTAAAATAAATAATTGAAACCGCTGGCCAACTCACAGTCGGAGTCGGAGTTGGAGTCGGGAAAGGAAAAACCACCCGCTTTGCTTTTCCAAGAATTGCAACAGATCTTTGATCGCAGATCGTAGAGCTCTGGCAAATGGCAATCATTATGGTATTTCTTGATTTTTCACAGCGTATTTGCATTATAGCCTGGCTTTAATTGAGCCACCTCTAAAGGGCAGGTCAAAAACAATTGTGTAATGGATTTAAGTTAATTGCAGTTTACCCCCAAAAGCAAAAGGGAAACAAATTCTTGCTGATAATTGTTTATTGGCTAAAATTGTACCGGGGATTATAGGATATTCAGGGAAGGTAAAATAAATTCTGTTGCATTACTAGACTGTAATTTATGTCTTGTATTTCTTAAACAATATTTTACATATTTTTTTTATGATTATATATGATTTTCTTGCATCTATTTATAAAATGTATAAAATATATAATTTACTCCTACATTTTTTACAGCTTAAGCAATCAAAGTAGTATTTTTAAAAATCCTTGTTGGCTTCTATAGCGTATCTCGCAGCATCTTCAGCAAAGCATCTGTGGATGAGCAAACAACCCATTTTTGTTTACAACATTTCAAGAAAACTTCAGAGCGCTAAACATAAGAAGAACAAAACGTTTGAAAATGTAAATTCCTTCAAGAAATCCCCAACCAATTGGTGGTTTCTTCGATTAAAGTTTATTGAACTTTTTCCGGCTTGCGATGCAGGAGTGAGCGGCAAATCGAAGCACAAACAATGCATTTTGCTCACCATTGCGTTCCCTAAACAATTTATTTAGCTTATGATGCCGGCGGCGAGTTTTATTGGAAATACTTTCGGATATTGAGCAGAGCCAATAAGTAAAAAATGTGAAAAATAAACCAAAACCTACATCGGCTGGCTGGAAGTATTGTTTTTGACTCGAAACAATCAGGCATTTGTAGCATAATAGAGCGATGAAACTATAGAGGGGGATGGGTATGGGGGTCAGAGATCGAGTGTGGTATCAAGTTCAATTGTGTAATACAAATCGTTTTGTATATTGTGGAGAAATGTAAGCTTGTGCCTTTCTCCTACAAATTATAGCAAAGTATTTAACACGACTCGTTGATAGATTTCTTGTTTAATGAAGCAAACTTGAAGAATTTCAGAGAAAATTCGGCAAAAATTCAGACAGTGATTTGACTCCCCAAACTTCCTCTCAGGATATAATTAGTTGCAGAGTTTCTAAGTTGTTTGCAAACCAACAAAAAGTTTTGTTAGTGTGATAAACCGGTTATTAAGCTCGTAAGTAGGTCAAGTTTTAATATGATAACACACACTCTCACATAAGTGCTGGGAGAAATCCAAAGGCGTGCCAAATTCAGGCAACTCCAAATGGCGCATTTGCTAAATTTGGGCTCGGTTTAATTTGCTTTGATAGAACACGCTGGCTGGGGAGTTGAGACTCAGCTCTGGGCTTCTAGGTAGGCAAAAAGGATTGAGGGCTAGACAATGCCATAGATGAGAATAGGTTTTTTTTTCTGGGGGCAGGTATAAAAGGGGTGCAGCTGGGCTGCCCATCAAAATAGGTATCACAAAAGCTTTTCGCGCGAAATGCTTCGTACTGGTATTTACGAGGAGCTCCTCAGCTTCCTGCTCCCTTTTATATATCTCACTATTTCAATGTTGAATCTATTGTTGAATAGTTTTTTGGTTCCATGCGTATTTGCATGTAACAAGGCTTTGTGTTCGAATTTTTGTTCTTATTTGTTTTTTTAATACATTAAATCCTAGATTCTAATTAACAAAATGAGCAGCTGCATGCTTTCTATTGAATTTAATTGTAAGAAAGGGTTTGATAAATTGTTGTGCGGCCAAACTGATGAAGAGAATATATATACTTTAAAGTCAGAGATGTTTTCTTCATTGCAGTGCAACCTAAGCCCCTCTATAAATGTTGAATACAGCACAACAATTTTATTAAAAAACCCTATTTTATTGTTATACTATTGTAACAAAGGGAATTCTCATAATAGTCTCTGCTTACATTGTATTGGTAAGCATCCACTTTAATATAGGGCCTCGACTATAAAATACCCTGCACTCTGTTTCGTGTAATGAAATGCGTTGCATGATTTTGGGCGTCAAATGTAAATGTAAATGAAAATATACATCTGCAGCGCTCCAGTTGAACTTACTTTGGTGTGAGGCAGCAGCCTATTTTGCCGTGTGGGCGCCCAGTTGCATCTCGTTCCGAGTTGTGATCTAGAAAATCACACAACAAGGCGTGACAAAACAAATTGTCAGACAACCGAAACAGGAAAATGCATTGCGCAATGCATTGCAAACAGAAAAAAGAAAAAAAGCCAGAAAAAATTGCAATTTATTATAATTTAATCTAGAATAGAAAATTAAATAGAACCGGAGGAGCTGGCTGGGTGCCTCTGTTCGTCGGCTAAGTTCAGTGCTGTTCGGATCGCTGCATACATTGTGAGTTGTGTGCCCTGTTTGGCTTTTATCTACCGTTAGTGTGCAGTGTCAATAACACACTGAGAGAGGGGGCGACGGAGGGACCCCCACCAGGGCGGGAGACACGTGTGCGAGGGCGTTGATGACTGACGACGCGGAGCTTAGGGGGCAATGGGCAATGGCAATGGCAGGCAGTCCGAAGTGGGAGTGGGAGTGGGAGAGGGAGAAGGCGAAGCAGCCGGGGAGCGGTTGTTGCAGTCGCTGCAATGGAGGCCAACGTCGGCGTCGCACTGTGACAACTGTCACTGTCACAGTCACAGTCACTGAAACCGAAGACCAACGGCGGCGACAGCTCGACACCGTGGTGCAGCATGGCCTGGGGAAAAATTAAAAATTGAGTAGAAGAAGGGACATAGTTCGCAAAAAATATATCCCATTGCCTACTTCTGGCGAATGCCTGAAGGGAATATTTTATAGAGAAACTCGAAAATAACTAATACTCTTAATAGGTTCGTTAATAAAAATAGATACAACTTATTAATAAAATTTAAACTAGTTAGTTAATGCTTATTCTGATCTTTAGATTTTCTAAATTGTATTAGTTTATTCTCCTATGACATTTACAATTAAATCTCATATATTTAAATAATACTACATATTATTATAATTAGATCTAGATAAATTCAGTCCTTTATCTCAGTTTTAAGAGGAAGTAAACCCACTGTGCAGTTGACAATGTCTCTGTGGTTGGAAGTTGGATACGTCTATTCCTATTGTTGTTGTTCTCGCTTAGCGAACGAATAAAAATTAATTCAAAATAAATTATTGTCATTGCCATTGTTGCGGATTGTTGTTGCCTGTGCGGTGCCCGTGCCGCTGCTGCTGCTGCTGCAAGTTATTAGTTTAAATTGCGGTTGCAGCAGTAAGCAGTAAGCAGCAGCTGTCAGCCCGAGTCTCTTTTTTATTTCTGGCGTTATATTATTATTGCCGGCTCAAATTGTAGCTGGTTGCTGGTCGAGTGCATTCACTTCTATTGCACAGATTCGGTGACCTTTACAAGTTCATGCCGAATGAACGTTCTTGAACCCACCACAGCCTCATGATTATTGCCCATTTCGTTAGTTTCGGAATTGTTTATTGCTGTTTACTTGTTATATATTATCCGCTGGACCACAAGGCGTGCGGGTTGTTTTATCTCTCGTATTTACACTAACAACTACTTTTTTTCTAACTTTTCTAATTTGTTAATATGAAATTTCAACTGTTTTTTTTTTTTGGTTTAAATTAAATATATACATTACTTATTACTTTTTGAATTTATTTATGTTGAGATACAAAAATGCATTTATTTTGATCCCCCAGCTGGCAAAGTAATTACATATGTTTTGTTTCCATAAAGTACGTGTCTGGCATCCATAAGCTTTTTAATTATAATCCGTTTTTTTCTATTAACTAAAATGTAATAAGCCTAGAGAATATTTTCATATTTCAAAAGCACTTTTAAATTATATTTGCGCACTTATGGTAAACTGGTATATGTTGTGCTTTAAAGTTGTGCTTTTCAAATATAAATGTTCGTTTTTTAAAGAAATCGTTCTGTAAATAATCAAGCACATGTTATTCCAGTCTTTTGTAGAATAGTGAGAATTTATGATACATTTATAATATAATTAAAAAACAGGCTGTTAAAAAACCTTAAAATTTTCCCAATTCGTCAATATCCATAAAAATCGTCAAGCTCTATTGGCGTTCCAGACAATTCATAATTAGTGGACAAACCGAAGCATGAAAACTGCAAACTGTTGCATAACACGCACATAAAACATTTCGTCTAACTATCCTTTTGGGCCAGCTGACCGGCATTAAATCATAAAAAATGGCAAATATAAATCCGCCACAGTAATAAAATGCCAAATGCATTTAGCCAGACGCCGAGCCATAAAACAAATTGCTTTGACTCACTTTTTTTCGACGGCTTGCTTTGGATTCGTTTTTGTGTAATGACATTAGGCCAAAATAAATAAAGGAACAAAAAGTAACAAGAAACTTGGGCAAGAGAATTGCTTTTAAGGCGCTTTAACATCCAATCTCAAACTTTATGAGTTGCATTTTTTGTTGCTGAATAGAAGTTGACCGAATGGACCGAGAGGCTGTTTAAAGCAGCTTTAATACAAACAAACAAGTGAAATATACAAATTAAATTTATAAATTAAATTGTAACAGGCAGAAGAAGGCATCTCCGACCCAATAAAGTATATATATTATTGATCAGCGTCACCAGTCGAGTCGATTTAGCCATGTCCGTCTGTCCGTATGAAATAGCACATCTCAGAGACTATAAGAGCTAGAGCTTCCAAATTTGGTGACAACATTCAAATCTTTTCAACGCAGATCAAGTTTGTTTTCAAATTTGGCCTCGCCCACTTCCGCCCAATTAAATCATAAAAAACGTTAAGAAAGCAATAAACGTTATATATGGTTTAAAGTAAATAGATAGAATAAATTAATAGGCTTGTGCGAACGTTTTTTGAAAATTTGAGTATAATCGGATGATAAACATGGGAGGTATTAGCAAAAATATGAACATTTTAAGACACCGCCCTAAGACGCTGCTGTAGCAAGCTGTAGCCGACAGGTGGCGCGTTCGAGACACTACAACGCGAATTTGAAAGAACGTTTTTTTATGATGCGCTGCTATTTTTACTGCTAAATTGTTTTTCGATTATAAAATTAGATTATAATATAAGTAGATAATAAAAATGTTTAAACAATGGCAATACGTACTAATTGGATTTATAGTAGAAAAGATACTTTTTTGAAATTTGTATCAAGCTTATATTTATATTTATTATATTAAAAGTATTCCTAATAAGATTAACAGTAAAAAAGATTCTTTTTTGAAGTTTGTATCAAACTCATATTTATATTTATTATATTAAAAGTATTCATTATAAAACATATACTTATCCATATATTCAATAAAGTTTTGTCAAAGACTAAATATAGATTTTTCTACCAATTTCCCTCAGTGGCATCGCGTGCTATGCTTTAAATTCTGTCAGAACTTTTGGCCAAATAATGGAAGGAAAGCAAAAAGCCACTTCAACTCCGCTGCCTACCCCGTTCTTTCACACACTCATTCAGTCTCTTGTTCTTTCGAGTTCCCATCTGCGATCCGTTGCCATGGGGCCCCCGGTGCCCCATAGAGGATTTCGTGAAACCCATAGACCTACATTTTAAACAAATTGCCCCATCGGTCGTCTCTTTCACTCGCCCGTTGCGTGTGCGCGATGCGATCAAGAATTTCAGAATTTCTCGGGTTCTTTCGCTTTTCAGCCGTTTGGAGTCTTTCTTTTATTTTCGGTGGTTGTTGGGTTCACTTCCAAGAAGCGACTGCATTAAAGCCGACCAGAGGAAGACGAGCAATGATAATCAACTTAATGATGATGAAGCAGAAGAAGCCAAGAGTCAGTCAGTCAGTCAGTCAGTTAGTCAGTCAGTGTGTCTCCTTCTTTCTGGAATTCTTCTCAAGCCACCATCCTTCCATTGCCAACCACTTCTTCTAATCGCATTTTCTTGTTTCTGCAGCATCATCAGTTTTATGTTTGAACACCCTTGCTGGGGGTATTATATCTTATGAAGAATGTATGATTTACTATAATATGATTTCTAAATCTATAGATTGTAAATCTATAAATTCAATAGGATGTAGTTTAAATATTATACTCTGTATTCCTGGCACTTGTAGAGTACATGAAAGCACTTTAAATTATCCTATCTTGATCAATAATCTATGTGAACTCAGGATTCATATTAATTAGAGGGATGAAATTTGGTATACAGACCTTTTTGATACGTACAGCTGTTCCTTTTTATTTTAACGAACTTTGAACCCTAAAGATCGGAAAAATCAGAGTAGCAAAGATGAAAATTAATTATTTTGGAAGGCTCTGTCGACATAATAATTTTCAAAACGATTGGACCTGTATTACTTTAACTAGAGAGATTTTAGTGTCTATCCTGGAACTCTCTGGAAAAAACTGCCAAAAAGTAGGCAACTATTTAGAGTGTTCTTTCCTGGGTACATCAGTTTTTTACGGTTTATCGTAAGGGTATTCAGGAAATCATTATTAGATTTTTGCCTCCGATTCTTTTATTGTTACTGTTGCTGCGTCATCACAACAAAAACATTGACAACAACATTAACTGCCGCAGAGTTGTGAAGATCGTGCGTAGTCTGTCCCGCTCGCACTCTGTCTCTCCTCTCTCTCTCTCTCTAGCTGCCTCTGTCCCTCTTCCGCTTGCGGCAGTGGGTCTTCACTTTCGCCAATTCTGAGCTCCACTTGCAGGTTCAATGGCCGGCGTCTCTGCCGCTGTCGCTGTCGCAGTCGCTGCCATTGCCGGCGTCGCCGACGAGCGCCATTCGCACGTTTTGTTTCTGCCGCTGCCGCTGTTGCCGCTTCTTCTTCTTCTTCTTCTGCGCTTTTGTTGTTGTTTTACGTTTCTCGCGTCTTCTCTCGTCATCGTCATTTGCTTGTTTGTTGTTTGTTTGTTTGCTTTTCGCCTTCGCTTTGCCTTGCAATTTGTGGCTTGTGTGTGTGCTTATGTTGGTGCATTTCATATCGTTTCATTCTATTTCATCGCTCCTCCTCCTCCGCTTCCTCCTACTCCTCGCCGCGCTCCTCCTTTTCGTCGTCTGCCTTTTGTGCTTATTCATCGCCCGTGCCATCTTGTTCTTATTCGGTCGATCAGTTGGCCAGGCTATTTGCAATTATTCTTGCCTTTTTATTGGCATCAGACGCAGTCTCGGAGTCACCCACGATCTGGAGGAATTATAAATATTGGATAAATCAGCACCGATTACTAGACAGTTTTTATATCCTTGCAGGTGTACATATACCTAGTCCGGAATCGGACCACTGTATCCTTTATCTGTCTATGGTGGGATTATAATATTATTTTTATTATGTAACAAATTTCACAAGCTTGGGTTTTTTCGTCTTTTCTTCTTGTTGGCTCTCGATCAA
>JAEIIF010055499.1:181-14595 GCA_018874455.1 Drosophila trapezifrons
AATGCTTTGGGTACCGGGTATCTCACAGTCGGTCCCACTCGACTGTAGCTTTTCTACTTGTTTCATCATTCAAGAGGGGTTAATAATTTTCGGTTAATATCAATATATATATTTTAAATTTATATTATTTAAAGGGATTTATTTTTAAGCCATGAAGTCAAGCTCCATTTAAATAAAACCTTATAATTCTCAACTCATTTCTGATGCTTTAAATATTTTTTTTCTTTAAATATTCTTTGTGGGAACTGTTGGGCCTTTGACATATTAATTAAAAAACTTAATTAAGGATTCCCTTTCATATTTTTAATTGTTGTACCTTATTTTTAATTAGTTACTTAGATGATCTACAGCCTTAAAATATTGAAAAGGAAAGAAGGAAACAATAAAATATGTTGATAAATCATGAATTATTAATTTTAAAGCCGAACCGAAAACGGGGTTTGCTGATAGGCTGTTTCCATTCCTTTGTTTTAAAAGATTCTCTGAAATATAAACAGTTTTCTGTTTTATTCATAAACCCGTGTTAACCTTCTAATTAGTTTCTCTGTGTGTACTACAGATGATGCATGACCAATGGCTTCGATTGTCCTTGCTCGTCGCGGCTTATCGCCGGCCATCTCGTGGTCCTGCCAGAAGGAATTGATAAATTGTGGATTTTAAGTGGCCATCCGGAGGGGCAACAACAGCAGGGGGAGTGGAGAGGGGTCCTTAAATTATGAATTATGAAGAACATGGGTCCCGTCGTCTAATGTCGCCCCTTGGGGAATGCAGCAAACTTGCCACTTGTCCGTAATTCGCCAGAAGACAACATTTCACCGAATGCCAAATTTGGCGCACGCCGTGGCGCCACACCATCGCCGGCTTAACCAGCAGATGCCCCCACGGAGCATGGGGCTATGAGGCAGCTGCTCCGATATGGACAGGTTAGCGCCCGATAAGGCGCGAGCACGCGTCGAGCGGCGTCTCCCGAGGAGCGACACGCGGACACGCGGAAGCGCTCAAAGCAGATGTCACCGATAGAGTCCAAGATTTCTGCAGAAGCAGAAGCAGAATCAGAAGCCACGGGAGCCGAGGAGACGGACATCAATCAGGCTGCAGGCGGGCAGTGGCAATTGGAAGTGAAGTGAAGCAAAGTGCGGTGGCAACAACCTGACCGATCGCCTTGTTTGCGGATTCAGTGCACGTGCCTGTTGCGTGGTATGGCACTCAGAACAATTTCTTCAAGCTTGGAGAACTCTTTAAGCCGAATTCCAACTTTAAATGTAGATGCTGTGACAATTTATAAAGACCTGAAAAAACTCTAAGCAGGAAGAACCCGTTGACAAAATGTTTTTTAAGGAGTTGTTAAGGTGGCTTGTTTATTTTAATCTTTATTTTCATCTAAGCTTTTATTCTGCATGAATTCATTCTCTAAAGAACTAAAGTTTAGTTTAAACTAAAATACCAATTAACATACATAATTTAAATAAACTTTGTATTGGTTTTTACATGATCTAAAATTATTTTAAAGCCTGTTTTTCTTCCGATTTGATTAGGATATTCAAATAATCTATGGATAATGCTTTCTAACTTAGCTATAGAATTTAATTTAATAGCAAAGTGATTTAAGTTTAATTTTGAAATATATTTAATTTGTTTTGTATGTTTTTTGATAAGCTAAAATCCCCTAAAATAATATTTATATATCATATTTTATTGCATAATTTAATTTCCCTAGACATTCTTGACCTCTCCTGTATTCTCAGGGTAAACAGATATTTCTTCACTCTTTTTGTAACCAATCACTTATCAATTTCAGCTCCTTTCTCGCCGTGCAGACTGCTTTCCTCAATGGGCCGCCATCGGCCATGATCCCAAGGCCCCCAGCCAGATTGTGTTTTCCGTCTAAATCGCCGGCGATCGGTGATCGGGATCGCTTGAATTTACGAGCGGCCGCCTCGTTCTTGGAATTCTCCAAGTGCTGCCCCAGCTTGTGGCAAGCAGCAAGTCCGATTCGAATTACAGACAAACTTGCCCTGGGAATTGGTCTTGGATTGGACTTCAATTGGCAGGGGGATGGGGCTGAAGACTGGGTATCGACCCTAGACATCGCTGACAATTATTGCTAAGCAAACATGCATAAATTGGCATTGCCTCCAATGGCAAACTGGCAACTGGCAACTGGCTAATGGCTAATGGCCATGCCCCGTAATTCGACGCCAGCCAGACTGAATCCGAACGCTCGAACTCGGACTCTGGAGTGGCCCTTGGCTTTGCACTCCACTCGCCACTCACCACTCTACACTTCCTTCCTGGAGTCTGCAGTCTGGAGTCTGCAGTCTGGAGTCTGGAGTCCACCCCAGACGCAGTGTCGTCGCCGTCGTTGAGAGCTGGAATCGGAGTTCGTGCCTCTGAAACCGATGCCACACACGAGCGAACGAACAACAATAAACACAAGTATTCTGGGGGATCCTCCAGTGTTTTTTTTTGTTTGAAACGGGGGGAAATAAAGTCAGCAGTTGCCATTCCCACAGGCAATTTGATTCCTGGTCAGCTGCAGTTCCATCTTAATGGCTTAAGCATTGATTTCGCCAAGACATTTCACGAGGCTATTAGGAATTAATTCTTTGGTTTAAAAACTGTATTTACTGCACATTTAGTTGGAGAATAACCGCCATTTTTAAACTATTAAAAGTGATTTTAAAAGATTAAATGAATTTTGAGGAAGTATACTTACATTTATTATACGTTTTCCTCAATAATAATTTAATTCAATATATCCTAAAATCCTATAAGAAACCAAAACTTGAAGAACCCTTTTCCCCAAAGATAAACACAATTTTTGAATTCTTTTTTCATATATTTAAGTTTCATTTGATCCACTTGCATTGTGTGTGGCATTGATTTTTGTTTTGTTTTTTGTTCTTTTCTTCTGTTTTTTGTTTTTTTTTTTTTTTTGTTTTTGGGATATTCTCAAGTATATTCTTGTAAATTTACAGATCCAGCCATACAAGTAGTATAGTATAGTATATAAAGAGATAATTATCGTACATTACATTTAACTTTAAACTCGATTAATTTGTAAAATTGAAAATGGCAAAGAGTTGTGGGTTTCCTCTCCTTGTTTTCCTCCGGTTAAGTGCATAAATAGTTGGCGATATATAGTAGTAGTATGTAGTAGTTGTAGTTGTATAAATACTAACACAGTTTTTGGGGTAAAAGTTGGTTAATTCTGCGGGGCGCTGCGTTCCCCCGATTTGAGATAAGCGGAATTTCGAGTTGGTTAAGTGTTTTTAGGGGAGCTTTCTTATTATTTTGTAGTTTTGAGTAGGAGCGTGTTGGATCTTCAAGTTTCAACTAAGCAAAAATACTGTTTGTGCAATTCTCATATATAGTAAGTAGTATATAGTAGTTGTTGGGTAGGTTCGTTCCTCCTCCTTCTCGCTAGAGCTTAAATTTTAAGCAAACATTATCAAGTATTTCAGCTAGGATTGCGTTTAGTTCTAAGTACACTTAGCTAAGGCTTAGTTCTTAGTTGTTATTTTTTAGTTATCAGTGTTTAGTGTTTAGTTTTTAGTTTAGCGCGACGATAAAAACACACATACAGGAATACAAATATAAAACAGGCACACAAACAACAGGCTCTCCGAATAAAAACTCCTTTTACTAAAGCTAAAATAAATAAAACTTAGGCTACACGAGAAATGGCGACTGGATGGATGATGTGTGGGATGAATGTGCGTGTATATATAGTACTCCGATATATATCTACCTACTCCAGAGGACCGTTCAGCGTAATACTGTTGCCTGGCTGTCATGGAAGCGAATTCAACTAGGATTTCTTGATGAAAGGGATTCCCCTCGGCTGATTATTGATTCTATTTTAACTTTGATTTGATTTGAAAAAATATATAAAATTGCACCTCACATTATATTAATATTTTCTTTTGTAAAAAATTAATAGAAATTGATTTTATCATCAGTTAGTTTTTCGGGGAATCCCTCCGAATGCCTCTCACTTTTTGGGCCGCCAAAAGTATGCTATGAATAGTGGCCCCGCGATGAGTGTGCGTGTGTGTGAATGCGGATGGATGCTGTAACTAAATGAGTAACTAAACTTAGGCACTTGTTCCCCCTCCCCCCCCCGCCGGGAAACTTAGTGCAGGGGCGGCGGCGTGCGATCCGGCGCACGTGGAAAGAGCAGGCCGCTGGGCACGTGCTTCGCAATGAAGTCCTCGTCCCGCTGCCGCTCCCGCTCCTTGGGACTGGAAGCCTGTCCCGGCTTCTCCAGCTGGTTGTGGCTGGTGCCGAGCCTGTGGTGGCGGCTCAGCTTGTGCTGCTGCATCTGCAGCTGGTGGTTCTTCCGCTTGCGACCTCTTCGGAAGCTGGCGTCGCCGTAGAACTCGTTCCGCAGGAAGCTGGACAACGTGGCGTTGCGGCGCCATCCCGCCGGACAGTTGGTAGCGCTCCGCCAGTCTGGCAGCTGGACGCCCAAGCGCCGGCACTCGTGGGCATACGCCGCAAAGCTGTCGCAGTGGCAGGCGCCCGACGGACACTCGCAGACGTCCATCCGGCAGGCGGCCATGTAGTTCTCCGGATTGAGGCGCTCGTTGCACTCGCCGAACAGCGGCGACACGCTCAGCGGATGGCAGTAGAAGCTGGACTTGCGCTTGTCGCAGGTGGGCACCGCCGCCAGGATTTCGCGCTTGCGGGAGCACGACTTGGGTCCACCCACGCGCCACGAATTGGCAAAGTGCCAGACCTCGTCGTCGCCGTGGTTCCTGCCATCCTTGCCCGTGAGATCATCCCGTGCACTGCCATTGAAGTTGCCACAGAGGCCGCACAGTCGCTGCTTGAACTTGGCCGGCACGGAGACCTGCAGGAAGCCACCGCCGTCCCATTCCAGGGACAGGCCCATCTCCGATCTTAGCATCACTGCTCCGCCATCAGACAACCTCTCGATGGTCACATTCCTGCCACCGGCTGTGCCCACGTAGGGCAGCAGGACCCTCGTTCCGTTCACCTTCACCCTCAGCTTCTGGCCGAGATTCACGCGCAGGTTGTGCAGCTTCAGGGTGACCGTCTTGGCCCAGCTGGCGTGCCGCGTGCCCCTTCCCTCGTTCGTCAGCCGAATCTCGAAGGTGTGCCCCAGACAGTCCTTGGCCAGGAGGTACTTGCAGCTGCCCTGGAAGCTGAAGAACTTGCCGTCGAAGGTGCGGAAGTGGGGATCCCCGAACACAGTGCACGTCCCAGCGGTCTCCACACATCGCTGACAGCACTCGCCCGGCGGCAGCTTCAGTTCCTCGTTCGCCCGACACTTGACCGGCGGACAGCGCATCTGGGAGCAGCGGATGGTGCCGCCATTGCAGCGGCAGCTCCGGCACGGACCCATGTCCCAGGTCTCGTTGTTCTGGTACGTCACTCCCTTCACGCTGCACTCGCTGCGCACCTCGGCGACGGCACAACGGGGACAGCAGCCGTCCTGGAACTCCTGGAACTCTGGGGCGCACTCCAGGATGGGGCAGGTGGCGCGCTGACACATGGCGGTGCTATTAAGGCAGGTGCAATTGGTGCACCTGTCCGGCATGAACTGCGTCTTCTCGGGATAGACCTTGTTGTTGAAGAAGCATTTGCCTGGGAAAGAAATCGAATAATAAGATTTGTAAGTTGGGAAAAACTCGAATTATTATTTATTTATTTAAATTATATTTATTTACGAATTAAATATTAATTGTATTTAAGTAGAACACTCACCTGGCACCGACATAAAGCCCTGATGCTGGGCACACCTGGGACAGCACTCATCCGGACGCTTGATTTGCTTGGACATGGGACAGGGGAGGACGGGACAGGTCTTCTTGGAGCAGGTCAGCTGGTTGGAGGAACACTGGCAGACCAGGCACCGGTCATCGATGGAGGCGTCGACCTCCTGGCCCTCGGCCACCGTCTGTCCGTTGATCTTGCAACCTGCCAACGAGAAATCCCAACAGACATTTAACATTTAGACACTTATGATTTAGTTGGGTTTGATTTGCTTGGCGGCGGGCCAAGAAATTTTCCACAAGGCGAAACAAGTTTCCAAGCGGCGCCATTTGCATAGGAGCAGCGTCATAGGACGGCCCCAGATTTGGTGGCTCCGATGCTTTGTTTTGTTTGGTTTTGGTTTCGGTTTTCTCGGCGGCGATCGCAATGCGAATATCGGAATATGCGGGGCGACATTGTCGCCTTAATAGACAATTTAAAGCCCATAAATAAGCGGGGCCAACAAAAACAGAGAACAGATCAAAACAGATCGCAGCAGATCAGCGGATCACCGGAGCTCTGGGCATTGGAATATTGGAATATCTCGGAATGCCCCATGAATAAATCATTTTTGGGGGTAATAGAGACATAAAAAAATGCTGGGGCCTTATCTCCGATGATCTACTTTGGGTTAGGCAATGTTTAGCCTTATTTTGTGGCCCCATTTATGAATTTTAAATATATCTTATAAGTGGTAAACAGTCTCCGGTATGCGTAATACCCTTTTGTAGGGCATTATTTTTTCTGGCTTGGTTCGACTCTCCTTTTGTCTAGCGATTATGAGGCATTAGCGGTGTGTCTCCGGCTAATTTTAGTGACTGATGCTACCGGGGACTGGTCGCGGTCTTGGTCTTGTATTGGTGTCTTGGACTGGATTTGATTGAGGTATCAGATCGTAGCGGAATAATACACTCACCCTGGCAGGTGGGACAGCATTCCCCGGGGCGAGGCGGCTGCAGCTGGTTGTCGTCGCACTGCGAGTAGCATTTCTGCACCGTCTCGGTGACCACGGTCGCCATGCACTTGTATGTCCGGCAGGGATCTTCTGGGTCGCTCCACTCCGCTCCGCTCTCGTAGGGAACGCCACGGAAGATGCAACCTAAGGAATAATTTAAATAAAGAAATCAATTAACTTGGATTAAATATATATTTTAGATCCATAAATAAGAAAGAAATTCTATATAATTTCATAATTCCCTTATTATCCTTTAACTTACCCTTGCACTTGCTGCAACAGGAATTCTCCGGCTTCTCCTGAATGTAACAATCATCGATGGGTGGACAGGTATTGCGGCAGTTCACGAATCCGTTCTGTAAAGTTTAAATAAAAAAAAAATAACACAATAAATTAGTCTTAAAGCCCATGTGGCGTATGCGCAATTTGCACAAATGCGCTTAGCGATGTGAAAGATGGCTGTCACTGAGCCGTTGAGCCGGTGATTTGTGAGTGTGCACTATGGACAGTACGGAGCAGAGCACATCCCCCTCACCCGCACCTTCCTAGCCCATTTTTTTTCACCTGATTTATGGTATTCCAATTGCAATTGCTCAATGAAGTTATGCCCTCTAACCTTCAGTGTAATTTACTTTCGGGCGTGGCGATTGCTTTGACTTTTGTTTCATTTGGGGTTAGCTGCACTGAGGGAAAATGTGTCTCTAAAACTTGCTACCTAGATGGTTCATTTAGTGGAGAATATGTGGTATAAAAAAGGGGTTTTCAATAGAGAAATCTTTAAAATATCCAGATTTGTTCGAATATAAAAGTGTACACAACCTTTGGAAACCTTACAAATTTTGGAAATTATTTGTACTAATCCTGGAAATATTCTTATTATTTGCTTAAAATACATTTATGTATTAATCTCTCATTAAAAGTTCGTATAGTCGTCTTGCTCGCACTTATCTAAAATCCTATGGTTGCTGCCAAGTCTCTAGTTAATGAAGTTTTTAATACAGTATCATAACATCATCTTCATTTATATAAACACGTTTTTAACGTCTTTGTAGGATTTTCTTTAACTATATAACTGATATAGAACAACTCCAGATTTTAATACAGAAATACAATTAAGTAAAATCCCTTTATTCCATTGTTTTTTCTCTGTGCGATTAAGTTGACCAGGTTGACTGGGGAAAATCAGCTGGGATTATGCAAAGTCTGGTAATTTATGCTGCAATAATTTATCCTTAAAATTCCCCCGTGCTCGTATCTCGTTAGTTGATCCCTCGGCTGATTGCCTGCCCACATATATACATATATATGTATATATATGCTGAGATATACTTATGGGCAGGTATCTATGCATCTGGATTTTCTAGCCACTTGGCTGTTAACGACACGCTGACAGCTGCAGCGGGGCGCATTAGAATTGATGTCGATCATAAGTCAAATTGTGGCAACTGGCGGCGGCGGCTTGTGCAATCGCACATATTGCCTTTAACCCTTGAGTGCGGTGTGTGTGCGATATCCACCAGCGGCCGCCGGTGACAGGTTAAAGCCAGATTCAGAGACCCAGACTTACGATTCAGATTCAGAACGAGCGTAATAATAGAGCTGCGAGTAGAACGGAGCCCGCCGCAGCCACTAATTGTAAATGTATCTATAAATCTAGATAGATGTCGACCAAAAACAGGCAAAATATTTCACTAATTTGTATGCAGTTGCTACGAACAATGTGAGTGCCGAGTGCCCCGTACCTCCTACCTGTGGCTGTGTGTGTATAATTTAGTGCAAGCAAACCAGATTGGATCTCAATTTGGATGGGGCCGCAACGTGCAAAATTTGCAATTGTTATGAAAATGAAAATCTCGAGATCTCCGAGTCCCAGAGTCACAGAGTAGCAGAGTCGTATATAGTCGCGGTCCCCGGCATCGAGATGTTTATCATCGTATTAGTTTTAATGGCAGTTGTTAGTTGGAATTTTAATGGCACTTTAGTACGACTTTGTCGTAACTTCCCCCGGCCCCCCAACAGATTTGTACACGTGCAAAATATATATCTGATTTGACTTCAGGTGTCTCGGAAAAATCTAGAGACCTGGGAAATTCGATATTGTGAAGAAATTCTTCTCACTTATAAGTAAGGGTATAGGGTATGTAAGTTCACCTAGTAAATATGCTTCTATTTTTAATCAGATATAACCAAAAACTTAAGAAAATGGTGATTTGATTTTGGTTCCTTAAATAATAATAGATTTTCTGGCAGTTTTCGATATTTTATAGTTTTCTTACTAATCAAAACTCTTTTAATAAATGGAGAAGGGCTTAAAAAAGTTTTCCATTTGTTATAACTTTATCAAATAACCCAATTTCTCTCGGTGCACCTCTCGTAAACTGCAATAAGCTGACAAAGATGGAATATCACTCTAATCGCTCGCCGTTTCTGACAGATCAAAGTTCACATGCTCTCGAAATCCGGCCCCAATCGCAATCCAACCACCAATCTCAGCTCGGTGTCGGCCAACAGCTCGCAGCCACCAGCTGTTTATGCTTTGGAATTCTTTCTTTCTATTTAATCGCGGGAACCGGTATGGAAAAATGTGTTCAGCCAACATGAAAGTTGAGAGGCATTTTTTCTATTTTTTTTTTTTTTCTGCGGGAGATTGCCAAAGCCAAAGTCAATTCCTTCCCAACAAAACCAAGCCAACTTAATACCAAACTCAAAGAAAAAAGAGATGGCTGAAGGCGCCACGATGGCAACCTGAGCTGCTAAGTAGCATTTCTGCCGTGAGTTACTCTTGTTGTTGATGTTGTTGTTGTGGTTCTTGCCCGCCGGCAGTTCACCAGTCGAGGAGTGTGAGTGTGTGTTTGCGTATCTATGTGTGCCACAGTGGCAGAACCACATTTGCAAACGGCCTCTAACGACCTTGCGTTTGACAAAACATGATCAGTTTTAACACCGTCTCCGTCTGCGTCTCTCTTTCGGCCAGCTCGCTCTATTGGCCATCTCCACACTGGTAAATAAAGGTGATATCTTTAGGGATTAATTCCGATTTTATGCTGGGAAAATAGGTCTAATTTGTACTACGTTTTGAATTAAATACACAGGATTAATTTAATTAGCTTAAGCACTTTCTCAATACAAAATCTGAGAATATTACCACCATGTTTTGTGCCATAGAAAAATTTGTCTTAGCAATATTATTCATTAAAATTTACTGCAACTTAGTATTTTCCTTATTTGGTAGCATACTTTTGGGCACAAATTCGATTGTTTTTAAATCCCACTGAGATTTCTGTGATAGATTATATTAACAAGAATAAATTCCCAAGAGGATTTTTTTTTAGGCTTAGACAATATTAGTTCCCATTTTCTTGCTGTGCATACTAGCTCGGAGTTAACTTGGCCCAGGTTGGCTGGAGTCTGTCGCTCTAGACACGGAGTGAATATGGTAATGACAGTCTTGTGGTTTTATGGTCATGTGTATTTTGTCACTTGTGGGTTACGGCTCAAATTGGCATCGAAATCGGAATTGGAATCAGAGGCAGAATCGGAATCGGTATCGGGTTTAGAATGGAATGCCCAAGAATTTGCAGGAAAGGAGTTGGCAGACCTGTATGAAAATATTTGGCCAAATCTGGTTTGCCGGTTGCTCTAGAATTCCATATTCGCAAAAGTGAATTTATTTGGCCAAAGTTATGCACACTAAAAGATCTCTAATGATTTCAATTTGCTGATTTGCCCCTGGCGGATCGTAAATCCTTCATTAATATTAATCTCGCATTGCTAAATAGATACAATATAGGGGGTAAAACCCCGAGTCACTTTCCATTCACCTCTCATCCTGCCGCATTCTGAAATGTCTCATTAATATTAATTCAAAGTCCCTTGTTAATATTTATCAATCACTCGCTGCTGTATATCCTCTAATCACATGTTTACCCATTTCCGAAGCAGTAATTTCATTTGCAAAATATTCATTCGGAGACAAAGACATAAAAGTCCCGGCTCAATCATTCGGGGAAAACATCCCGAGAACCGTTTAAATCATAAACCATTAGGAGCGAATTTAGCGGATTCAGCATAATATTCGCATTAAACCGAAAAATTGTAGTTATTTCGAGGGTGTTACCCATTTTCTTGGCTTGTCCTTGACGATTTTCCACCACACAGCAAATATGTAAGCCCGTCGCTATGCATACCCGCGTATATTAATATATTTCATATAATAAAAGCCAGTCGTAAACTTTCGACTTAAATGGTTGGGAATAATGCGGGAGTTACACACAGTACGAGAACTTATTGAAGCAGCCCTGCCAACAACCTTTTTCAAGCACCCGAAAAGCTGAATGGGAGATTATATTGAAGAAATTAATGAGAAGGGGGACCAACTTAAAGATGTTATATGATTTCTTAAATCAGATTAAAGGGTTCTATTGCTGAGGCGAATTTAGGGAAGATGCTACGTTTATCCAGATATTATACAAAAGAAGGTACTTAGGATAGATTCCTTTCTTAAGTTTCTAGAGTAAGTGAAAGCCAAAACAAAGCTTAATAATTAAATTAGGGAGTCAAGATAATAGGGAATTGTAAAATCATGTAAACGTGAATTAATTAATTAACAAAAAAAACCTTTTCAAAGACATTTTTATAATTATGTAGAGTTCATATTTAAATGTAATCTTTCAGGTAGAATTTATTTGCGTTACAATCACTTGTAAAGCACTGATTTTTCAAAAATGTACATTATTTGTATTAATTATCGAGTATATGGGCTTAAGCTCCGATTACGGTCTTAACGTCTTGCACGCTCCATTGAGGAATTTGTGTATTTTTGGCGGTATCTCGGCTTAAGAGCGAAATTAAGAGAAATCGCATCGCTGCTCGGGTTAAATTCGATTTCATGAACTTTTAATGATTTCAACGAGCGAAAGAGGCGGAGATAGCGACGCGGAAAGAGACAGCTATAGCGACGGCGCCTTCCCAGTAAGGTGGCGCCAGTATCGTATTCTTTTTTTTTTTTTCTTTGCGATTTTGCTGCTGCTTTTTAATTTCGGTTACGCCCACTTGACGACGACGACAGGCAGCAGCAACAATGGAAATAATAATAACAACGAAGCGACGCGACGCGTCTCGACTCGAAGTCAAGCTCAGCCGCAGGCGAAAATAAGATTCTGCGATCGATCGATCGGTTCGATCGCTGGGATCGCTCGATGGCTCGATCGGCGCCAGCTCGATCGCTTGCCGCTCAAATTGGAGCAGCGGCGTTTAGCAGCGCTTAGCGCTAAATTAGCAACAGGCTCACGACAGCTCCACTGGGGGAAAATATGGGGTCGTTTTGCAAATAATATGGCATATTAATTATTTATAAATAAATTGTTTTTAAAATAATGTATATTTTGGATATTTGGTATGGGATATTTCACTTTTTCAGGGTTGTCTTGATTTTTATGAAGCATAGGTTGATATGAATTATTACTGCTTACTTCATATCCATCTATTATTTAAATCATTAAAATCAGGACAACCCAGATAAAAGATTTATGAGGTAAAAACCTTTCCCTGAGCTTACAGGAAATAAATAAATTTGATTTATTTTTCTTTAAACTTATTCCTTTAATAATATAAATTTGTTTAATAAATGGTACAGCCAAAAATCAAGCTTTAAGTATATGTAAGTTAAGCTTGTATCACTAAAATGTAAGCTTATAAATAAATAATTCTAAATCATATCTGTGCTGAATGTTTTCTGTTTCCTGAGTGTGTTGGCAACCCTGTCGCAGCATCACCTGTCCCTGTCGCCAATCCTCTCTCTCCACCGATCATCCAGCTGAGCACGCGCTCGCTTAATGACGACACGAAGCTGTCAGAGAGAGTGGTTGAAAGGGGGAGGGTGGGGTGGCCGGGTGCTGGAGAAGGGAGTGAAAGAGAGGGGCTGTCGCCTGGTAGCTGGCGACGAAAAATCACGGCGGCGGCGCCAAGTGTTTGTCAAACGATCGACTGCCGACTATCGGCTACATACAGACATACAATCATACGTATAGAGATCGATCCAACGCCGAAACGAATACCCTTGCCAACACACCGCCACACCAATACCACGGCGCGACCCACACTGCGCGAAACCCGTTTGACGACCTTGGATCATAAAAATTCACCAGAGAGGGACAGGGATGGCCTCAGGGAGACAGCGAGAGTGAGAGAGAGATGGATGGAGGCTATGCGGGCTGGCAGGAGGAAGAGGAAGAGGCGAAGCCAAACAAATGCAAACAAACTCAAACATTTCAGTCGGATCCGGCAAAAAAAATCATCAGCTGTTGAGATTCTTTTACTCGTGCACAGAGCGAAAAATGTACTTTTGTTCTTTATTTTAAATATATTTTGTGCATATCGTCTTGCAAGATTGAAGATTTCATACGCTGTATCCCATAAATTGAAGCATAATTACGAAATGTGACTTAGCCATGTCCTTTTGTCTTTAAATTTACAGTCAAAGACAGCTTTCTTACTTGTTTAGTTCTATAATTTTTTAAGAAAACCTTTAATTCTGGTTGGTAATATTTCTCTGCCTGTATCTAACGGTAGTCTAAAAAAATATTCGACCTTATGAGTGTTGGCTGGTAATCTCTTGGTGAAATATTCTGCTCATTTTCGGTATTTTTCATTTTGGCATGCCGCTAAGGAAGTAGCGACTGCAATGACACGAGTCTGAATGTCCTGCTGGCTGGACACTGGCGTCGTCCCATGCTGAGAACGAGATGGGAACAAGGGCGGGAGCAGGAGCGGGTCTGACAGGAGGAAGAAGGACGGAACCAGACTACAAGAGATTTATTTCAGCGAGAATGTTTATGTTATTTCATTTCATTTCATTTCGCTTTAAGTGACTTTTATCGAGGCCAAAAGGCGAGCTCCACTCGCAAAACTTGGCAAGGATCTGTGGAGCCTTAAAAAATGGAGCTGGGACGTGTGTGGGGATATGGGGGAAGGAGCTGGTAGATTAATGTGGCAAGCACTCCTTTTCCTTTTTTTTACGAAAACTCACCTTGCACTCGCAGTTGTAGCAATTGAACTGTTCCTGTTTGACTTCTTCGCCCTCGTTCGAGCAGGATATCCTCAAGCCTGGAAATAATGAGAGTGCGGATTAGTGATATAATTTCTACTCGGTCGGTGGTAATGGTTAATCCCCTACCCTGACAGATAATCCCCACCCACTGCATTTCCTGCCCCTGACGTTGACTCTTGACGCAATAATACCAAACAAAGACAAACAAGACGATTCATGGCATGTACAAACGCCGGAAATTGCCCACCGACTGAGATCTTATCCGAGCACGTGACCCAAAATGGACTCCTCCAATCCCAATGCCCACAACCTCAGAACACCAGCCCCAACTCCCCCGTTCTTATGCAGCTGATCTCCATTCCACAGGTCAATAAGATTAGGCCGCGATATAAATGGGAATGTGTGTATAATGTACACGGAAAGAAATCGGAAGATAAATTAAATCATGTTTAAATCAGTTTAAAAGTAAACTTTATCTTTATTTTTCGTAATTCATTAATGAATAAATCTCCAACAAATATGGGTTAAGCTTAGATATTTAATGTGGGCATAAATGGCTTTGCTTTGTTCCTCTTAGGGCCGTTTTCTACCGTCCCTGTCAAAATTTTGAGGCCAGATAAAGTTCCGGCT
>JAEIIF010055503.1:0-14134 GCA_018874455.1 Drosophila trapezifrons
CTTCACTGCGTTGCAAACTTCTGGACAAAATTATAATACCCTGCAAGGGTATAATAATAGCTAATGTGAGCATTTTGATGTGGCATACTTTTAAGAAATGAAAAATCTTCACTAAGAACTAATTCTTTAACAATATTTTTACCCTTAAACGTTTCGTAAAAAATGTTTTTCTAAGCCTACATAGTCAACTTTAAAGTTTCCCGATTTTCAGGCTAATATTTTTTCCATACTGATACATTTTGTCAAGTGTAAAGGCCGATTGAAGCCAAAAGCGGTCCGAACCGGGGCCAAATGGGCAGCGCATGGGGGCATCGGGCATTGGACATCGGACATGGGGCATCCACTTGTTGCCTGGTCGCCGCTATTTACCTTTTGGTTCTGCTTGTTGTCTTTTGTCTCGTCGGGTTTTCACTTTAGCGGTTCTTCCGCAGCGCTTCTTCTCATATCTGTGTCTTCTGGGGCCTGCTGTTGTGTCTTTTTGTGCATTGACACCAAATTCTATTTTGCATGTGAACGCCCTTAGCTTTTGGTAGGCTTTTGCTGTGAAAAATCAGGTGGGAACAAGGATGACACAGAAAAGTTGGGGGTTCAATTTCATTATGAATATTTAATGTAAATATAGGGTGATATTTAGGTTATTTATTAAACAATCCAAGTTAGAAATCTATTTTAAAATGACTTTAATAGAACGAAAATGGCTAAGAATTAGCGAGTAATTAACAAATATAGTTAATTCAATAACTAAAACATAGGAAAATGAAAACTTTTAAAATATAATAAATATAACATAATTTCCTCAACTTAATGAGTCACAAATGGCGAATATGTTCTATTTGGTAAGGTCAGCAATGTTCCTTGGAAAACGTGGTTTAAGTTAATGGATTCTCTAAAATTTCTCTAAATTTATTTTCTTATATTATTCTTGTTATATTATAATCATTTTTTAGGAATCTTGGTCTACTTCCAAGGCTTTTCTTTTTGTCTCAAAAATAAAACCGCAAAAAGAACATAAATCCTTTTATAAAACATGCATTGCAGTTATCCTCAGTATCTGATTTTCTTTTCTTTCACCTTGGCAGATCAATAGATCAATCTGGTTGAAAGTTGTTCGGGCGGAAAAGTGATGGTTTATCCAAAGAAAGTCACTAATTCTATCGATCAGCTGCGATTATCGTCGCGCCTTATAAAGTGTTTTGGCCAACAAAATCCAAAGGCGATAGATGTTTGCGTGACGGGAATACGATATTGCGAAATGGTTTGAAAAACTGCTTAACTCTTGCTTTCTACCAGGGACCGGGACCCCCTTTTGGCCCCTTAGCCCCCGTGGAAGTCCCGTGGAGGTTTAACCCATTCAGTTGGCGACAAACGGCTGCCCGAATGTTGGTGTTGTTGTTGTTGTGGTTTTTGTTGGCTTTTTGTTTACCGCACGACAAATTGCTTTGCTTTTGGCATCTGCAAAGCGGCCCCAGGACTCGCCATATATGGCCAGAAGCCGTAGACACTTTGCGTGTCCGTGTGAGCCACATGGCTGTGTGTCTGTGTCTGTGTCTGCACTAAACAAATTGTTAAATTTATTGCCGCTCGTAAAGAATGGTCGCAGTTACAGTCGTCGAAGCAGAGCAGAAACCAACAAAAATTCCTGGTGTAATGCACTCAACTGGAGAGTAAATGGGGATACAGGGGAACCCAACCCATTTACCAATTAAATGGAAAGCTCTGGCACCAGCCCTCTGACCAACTTTTAACAAATCAACCCATCCTCAAGCCTTAACCCATAACTGGAGGACAGGACGCCTGCGATCTGGCTATGACATCTTTGGCATTTTGGCATTTAATTAATTAGCGAACGTGAACTGCCCAAGTTAGCAAATGATCGGCCGCTCATTGGCGCCGTTGTCAATCACTCAATCAATCGATCAATCAGCGCAGATCAGCGGCATTCCTTCGACTCGCTTTCGTAGCAGCATGTGGAGTGAAAAATTACTCCGAGATGGAAAAACAGAAAGAGGAGAAAAGCGTTCCGAATATGCAGGATAGAATGTCTAATGACCGTTTAATGCGGTCTTGGTTTTGCTATTGGAAATTGAGAAACTATCAGGATGCTAGCGATAGGCAGTTCGATAAATAATAACAATAATAATATTAAGGAAAATAAAATGAATAGAATTCTGAATTTAATAGAATAAAATGTAAATTAATTCCAGAAGGGGGGTTTCCACCATAGATTTATCATATGAAGTCCACTAAATAGTTTAGAATAAGATTGGTTTCTAAACTATTTAGAAACCAAATAGTTTAGAAACAAATCTTATTTGTTTTTAATTCCTAGATATTTTTATTATTTTTTCTATTAGTTTTCTGATATACCCTTTCTCCGATATTTAAAAATGTAGAAGTTAGTCTTAAAAAAATAGAATCGAAAAGTTGTCTCTTTGAAATTAAAAATTAATAAAATAAAAAACATGTTTTCCCATAAAGTTCCTCAGAAGAAAACCTAATTAAAAACTTTGAAGAGTATTTAATTCTCCATAAAAACCCAAGAAAAACCCCCTCCTCTTAATAAGTCCATAAATTATGCTCCCATAAAAAAAAAGAAAAAATCATAAACAAAGTAAGCCATAAATAGAGTTGAGTTTTCCTTAGTTTACCGCCCACAAATAGAAACATTTATGTCCCCAATGGAAATGACAGAGCTACCCTCCCTTCCCCAGATAGCCGAAGAAAATGTAACAAATTTCGCTGGACTCCTCATAAAATACCATTTTATCCAGATCGCGGAGCAGCAAACAATTGCCAAAGGATCGAGTGGTGCCTCCGCAGCGAATCCCAAGCAAATTAGGAAGCTAATGAAGAATTTACATTGTTTGCCAAAACGAATTATTATTAAGCATGCGCAGGCCGGCGGACTGGGATTGGGATTGGGATGTGCATGTGGATGTGGATCTCTGCGGTCAACGAGCGGCGGCGACCAATTATATCGCCGAGCTTTGATCTTGCGACTGGTTCTAGGAGCGATCCGTGGGCCCTGGCCCCGGGTTCTCTAGTTCCTCTGGACTATTAAGCATACCGAAAGAAAGTTGGAAAATGTGAAGCAATTGTTTCTGGCATTTCGGCTGCACTTTGTTCTCCAGCCGACACCGAAAAGGGGCGAGGCCGCGTCCTCAGCCTCTAATTCCCACAGCGGATCTCGAGACGCGATGCCAAGTTCACCGAATATTTTCGATGGCCGGGGAGATTACGCATTGCGAATAAATCAAATGAAGCGTGCGCCTGATGCCCAAAGGAAAGTTCCCCCAATTTCGAGACGCATTCAATTAATGTCAGTCGTAAAACGTGCAGAAAACAACAAAAAAAAGCCAAGCCAAAAGGCAAAGGCAAGCCAGCCAGAAAAGAAAACCAAGTCAACACCCAAAAGATTTATAGGGTAAACCGATTTTTTTTGTCTCGCCTCTCGCAAAATGCTCCGAAATCCACTTAAATGTGGCTCGCTGCGGCCAAGCCCCGAAACTCGTCGTTCCACATGTGTGGAGAGGTGTCTCTCTCTGTTCCCCAGTTACTCACCCCTGCACCCAGATCCAGGCTTTAACTTTAACTGAAGCACCAAAAGCACCGAAACTGCGAAGCCCCGAAAAAAAACGCTCCAATTTGTCACTTTTGCTTAGGCCCAGGCGGGTGAGATGCAAAAACCTCAGTGATACCCTAACTAAGGGTTCTTCCTTTTTGTCCAATATATTTTTAAATAAGCCTTTGCGAAAGCCCTAAATGATTTTGTTAAAATTAAAGGCACAAAATAATTTTGTATTTAAAATATTATGACATATGCTAAGCTTCTAGAGCATGTTCTTCCCAAAAAATATATTTATTTTTTAGTCATTACATCAATGCTTAAATTATATACAAAGTTGAAAGTATGATACAATTTGGCATTTTACTTAAAAATCGTTATTATAGTTTTATCCTCTTACTTATTAATTTATGTGGATAATATTTATGTGAAAAATATCATTAAGACCCAAAATTAAAAGCAAATAAATGCTTCCAGAAATTCTATAATTTCCACTGATTTTCCTAGAGTATCTCCTCTTCGTTTAGGCCAAAAAAATCGCCTTGTTAACCCCAAAGAAGAGCGAAAGAGAGGCCAGTGGGATCGGACAATTGTTATTAGTATCTTTTTGAGCAAAAGCCGCCGCCACGGACGGAAGACTCAGGCCGACGGACGGAAGCTGAAGCACGCGCTCTTAACAAATTGGGCTACGGATTTATGCGAGTCGCTGCAGAGAAGAGATGACATCACAGGCGAAATATGTGCCCCAAAAAGGCGCGGCTCCAACTGGAGGGCAGAGCAGATGAGCGATGGAATGCAGCCGGCAGACAAAAGGCAAATGTAGAGCACAATGCGCATCTGAGAGATACTCTCAAGAGGGTTTTACGCTCTAAGGGGCTTTTGTCAGTGAAGAGTGAAAAACAAGGACTATAATACAAGTCTATTGTAAAGCTGAATATAGAAAGAACAAATTTAAAATGGAGCAATGACAAAATTTAAATATTTCATTCTTGATTCATAATACTGTAGGATATCGATAATATCGATAAAATATCGAAAACACTTTTTAATTACATTGTAAATTATCGCAAAATAAAAAGTACTTTTTCTAATAGGTGGTTCCCATTATTATTTGTATTATTAATCGTTATTGTTTCAATATTTAAGAATAGTTTTCTTGTTTCTTATTTAACATTTTCTTAATTTATCGATATCCATCAAGTTTCGCATTCAAATCGATAGCATTATCTTTAGCCATCCCTGGAGTATCCCATGACAGGATGCAAACTAGTTTCCTCTTAAGCAGAACAAATTACTCGAGACATCTTCTCCGGGACTTATGCAAATTCATCGCCGTGTGATTTATGCAATCCGGGAACGTCTTCCGCGACGAGACATGTCCTTGCATAAAAACTGAGGCAAATGAAATTAGCAGTCCGGTTATTGTCCTTGACAGGACGCCGAATCCTTCTTCCCGCGCTGGTGTCGACGACACCTTTATGAAGTGTCAAAGTCAAGAGCCCGGGAGCGAGTTCATTAATTTGACATGATCCTTGATCTTGAAACGTTCAGAAGCCAAATTCATTTGGGACACTCACTCCGCCACTCCGATTCGTATTCGCATTCAATGCTCACTGTTTATACACATAATTGTTGCATAATAAACTCATTAATCAATGCTGCTTGACTGACTGGCAGCACACTGTGGCAGTTGAAAGAGTCCTGTCTCCTGCAGGGGATACTTAGTGTGTCCGACATTGCTAATGGTTCAAGATGATGTTTTGATGCATTTCGCTTTACGAACCCCTTCGCTATGTACATATACTACAAAAAAGGATAATGGCAAAAAATTGAAGCATCTGCCTTCATTTGTAAACATTTGTTCGTGTTTTTTAAAGGGCTTTAAGTGTGAGGATCTCCAGGAATTTAGGGAAGCTAAATAAATAAATTCACCTAGATATTATGTAGAAAAAAGAATTTATTAGGAGTTCTACCTTACTCAAGGTCATAATCGGCTTAACTTCTCATACGTAAGTCAAGGCTCGATTATATGCCAAGATCCCACACAGATCTTTGTTATATAGCGGGTTGTCCAGACGCGTTTCGGTCTCTCACCATCGGGACACTCATCAGTGGACTCTGCTATATGATCGAAACCCAACACTAGGGCCTATTTAAGTGAGCGTGTACAGAATCCAGACTTGAGAATTTCTGGAAGATACATTTTCTACAAAAAAATAAGAATATTAGGGGTAAATATAAATATAAAATATTATTAAAATATATAAAAATCATAATATTGTCCTAAAAACTCCATATAAACCTCTATATGATATAGGTAGCCTCTCTTCTCTCTTATCGTTTAGTTCGTCGCCAATAACATTGACAGCGACATGGGGGTTGGGGGGCCTGGAGCACTGAGGAAGGGGTAGCTGGAAGAAGAAGACCTAGGAATGACTACAAGTTACAGAAGCAGCAACAACAACTACAGGCAGTGGCGAAAATATGTTCCGTATTCCTCGCTCCGTCTCGCTTGCTCTCGCTGCTCGCCTGTCGGGCAGCTATCTCTATCCGACTTCATGCAAGGCAATTCTAAAAATTGAATTATTCATGGCGATTGTACGACAATCAATTGAAATTGAAATAAAATGCTGGCTGCCAGTTGCTGCTGTTATAGCTGCTGCTGCTGCTGCTGTTGCGTTGTAGATTTCGCTACCGCCTTTGACATGTGCGCAGAGCGATTTTTCACATTTTTTTTCCAGTTGTTGCACTTTTTTTTTTGGCTCCATTTGGCTTGCGTTCGTTCAATTGAAATTGTGATTTAAAGTATCTGTATCTGGATCGATTTGGCATCGATCGAATGTCGCCAAATGTCTCCGATTCTGTGGCATTTCAGGCTGCAAGTCAGCTTCGGGGAGATTTGTCGCCTATTTTGTTTGTGTCTCGCTTTGATTTCTTCGGTTTCTTGTGTTTTTTGGCCACAGACAATTTGTATTTGGCCATGTTAGTGCACAGATCAGACCTGTTCAAGTGTTTGGCAATCTTATTTTGGCTCGATTGAACATTTTCTCTGAATAGTTTAAATGGGCTTTGGACAGCGAGGAGTTAGCCTGTGTGAATTTATTTACCCATTGCATTTATGATCCATTTAAGCAGTTAATTCGGTTACGCGTTGATACACATTGATTTTTTGATCAACACTGTAAAATATTATCGGGGGTGCCCCAGAAATCACTAGAGTTATGAAATCACTTTAAAAGGTATCTAAAACTATGCTACAATATGTGTCTTCGTAAAAATAAACAACATTTGCACTGAATTTTGAGCATAAAATATTTTATTGCATACTTTTAGACACTTTTTAAAGTGATTTCAAAACCCTAGTGATATCTATAGCATCCCAGTATGTCTTACGTTTGCACGTACTTATTATAAATATGCTGTTAAGAATACAACTCTTTTAAAAATGTATTTAAAATCATTGTAAAATGACAATTAGATCCTAATAAGAATCTTCGCTCCGATCCCTTCACTTCTTAAACATCCTATTACTATTCCTGTTTGTTTTTAATTAAATGACACACTCATATCAATCATAATTTAATCTAACATTTTGCTATCTCTGACGATTAAAATTCTTAGCTTTCTATAAGACTTGCAGTAGCTGCAATTTGAGCGAGATTGCGCTCTAATAAATATGAGCAGACATCAAAGCTAATGCCTCAACTCATCACCGGGATGAGATGAGCACGCGAGCTGGCCAGATATGCGCCCGATGCCAAGGCCTAAACTTAATTAAAAATTTCGAGGCTGCCCGAGGGAAGATGGGAGATTTGCCTACCGGCAAAAGAAATGTTAATATGACGACAACAACAAAAAATTGCAAAAACGCAGCAGCAACTTTAGTTGGCAGATTATGACGACAACGATGCTGACAGACGGAGCCAGAGGAAGCAACTGAGCAGATTCAAATGGGCTCATAGTCAGAGTCGGCAGTCGGTAGTCTGGAGTCTCCGAAGCCGTTCCAGTTCATGGCTAAATGCTGCTCGTGCTGTGATAAATTACACGTCATTTTGGAGTGTTGCGCTTCCTTGTTACTCCGTCAAGTGGTGTTGACACGGCCGCGGCGAATGCAGGGTATTAAACGATCCGCGCAGCACTGGTCTTGCCTCCCTCCAGTGGTGTTATTAAAATGAAATCATCATCATCACGAAGTGACAGAAGCCGCGAGTGCGGCTGACCGGAGCAGATCCCGGCCAGCACAGAGAAAGACTGGCCGACTGCCTGAGGATCACTTGAGTGGGCACATCTGAGCACGGAGGCAGCCATCTGATCGGGCTTATGACAGGAGAATTCAATTAGATGTATGGAAACGCGTTGATTGTGCCACGGGAATCGCTGTGCAATTGCCGCTGGCGGAGATCCAATTTAAACAAAGGATTATTAACTTTTAGATTTACTTTTTCCAGGTCGTTCAAGCCGTTACACTTAATTTGTACAGATATATGAGTCCAAATGGAATAATTGCTAAAAGACTCATACTAATTATGATTACCATTTATAAGAATAATTAAGAAATTGTCATTCTAAGGGTCAGTAAATTTATAAAAATCCTCAAAGCTAATTTAATTATTTAAACAAAAAATGCATTTAATTAAGAAAGAAAAACAAAAGACTTAGGCAACAAACTTGTTTTCTTGTAGGCTAAAATAGCCTCAATTTTATTAGTATTATTTAAGAAGATAATTTACAGCATTAGCTAATGAAAATTAAATTTTTTTAATCTGACAAACAAATAAAAAGAAATTTAAATAATTATTTCTTAAATTTATTTTTATAAAACCTTTTTTTTTACTATTTAAGGACTAATTCTAGATTCTAAAAACTCCCTGTCTAAAATGTAATAACACAATCTTCATTATGCATTTTAACTATAACTAAAGTTGATAACAATGGCTGTGTTAAAAAAAAAAAAGTTCACTAAATCATTCTAAAGATTTTTGTATTTTAAACAATTTAAAGTAATTTATTTCCCTTCAAAAGAAATAATGAACAGAGGAGCTGCTAAAAAAAAATGCATCCGAGCATGAAAACTAATACAAAAGACTTAGGCAACAAACTTGTTTTCACCATTTTGCCGCGACAAGCAACAAATTTCATTTGATGTTTTCTTTGGTTTCTCTCAATGTTTATTTACGCTGATCGGCGGGTATTAAGTGCCCACCTCCTAGCCACATTAGCCATCCAATACGAGTACAAATGGATGCACATGCACAATGAAACCAAAACCAAATCCCAACACTCGCGCGCACACGCTGCCAACACACACTCAAGTGATAACAGTACCGGGTGTAGCGTCAAATGGGGGTAAAAAAAAATAAACAACAACCAACAGCCAACCGCATCGACACAATATTCAATGAAAACGAACGAAACGCTTGGAGATCGTGCCGGTGCCAACAGCCAACCACAGTTCAGCTGAAGGAGCGCGAGCGGCGACAACAGCGATGGAGAGCGGAGATCTGAGATTCGAGAGAGAGAGTCTGAAGCAGCGAACATGTTTGAAGCTAAGTCGGTAACAGAGTGCACTTGGAGAAATAAGCTTGGTCATTTATAAACATTTAAGAGCAGGGAAGGCTGTTGGGAAAATACCAAATAATAATTCCCTTAATATTTAGTTCAGAAAATCTGGAATAAATGTCCATTACGGGAAAGGGTTTAAAAGCTTATCTTCTTTCTAGAGTGGATTAAGCCTCGCTACTCTTTACTCGAATATTTAAAGTGATCAAACCTAAATAGATCTAGAATAAGAATGCCTTAATTTAATTTTTTATTTATCTTCTATTACAAGCAGTTCACTTAACAGATCGAACCAACTTAACAGAGCCTCAAAGCCGGCAGAGCAGCAGCGGCAGCGGATGGACCAGCAGCAGCAGCAGCAGCTGTTCGGCAAACAGGAATTCCTGTCGCCGCGGCGGCTGATTAACAGTTAAGTTTCGCCTTGCCCCGCCACTGTTACAACGCACACAGCTGCACCACAGCCGAGACGCGTGCGCTTTGTTGTCTTGTTGCTGCTGGTGCTGCTGCTGCTGTTACTGCTGCTGTGGATGTTGCTGCTGTAGATGTTGCTGCTGCTGCTTGCTTGCTGGGATGAGATGATCTTTGAGGCCAGGGCCAAGTCAGTCCGGGTCTGTTTGGCGCTCAGAACGACGATGACGATTTAGTCTCGGATGGACGCTACGCCGCCAAGCATCGTCAGTCAGGCTTACGCTGCTCTCTCGCTCTCGCAATCGCCAACCGCAATCGCCGTCGAAATCGGATTCGCAAACCTCAATATATTCGAGCGATCGCGATGTTACTCGCCACGTGACTGCCTCAAAATAGCTCGAGAAAGCCGTCGCTAAATCGGATTTATTGTGTGGCATGTCCAGAAAATATCTGATAAGATCGATTGATGATAGTCATGCCGAGAAATCGCCAAGTGTGTGAAGTTTGAAATAAAATTCCAAGGAATATTAAAAACCAAAAAAAGAAACAAAATATGTGAATTATAAAATATAAATAAAACAACAAAGCAAGAAAAAACCAAAAAAGAATCTAAATATTTTAAAGTGCATCTTTTAATCATCAATTTATGCAGTTTTGGAAATATACAATTAAGAAAATGTAAGTTAATTTGTTTTAAAACTCTACTAAGAAAACGTAAGAAAAAGTATAATTTAATTTTAATAATAAAATACAACATAACAAATAATTATTATAACAATTTGCCAGTCTCCAAAATACTCGAAAGAAATCAAAAAATATAAAAACAAACATATATTCACTTAATTTATCTCTTATAGAACAGATTAACAAATCTAAAGAGATAAATCAAAGCTTCTAAGAAATGAATAAATAAGAGCTTCAAAGCGAACAAAGTTGATGCATATAAATAAAACATTTCATTGAATTAAAATCATTTTGCATAATTAGCATAAATTCAGCCTCAACAAAGGCAGCGATTAGAGATCAGAAAATGGTGTTAGATAAATGTGTTGGAAAGATTTAAGATAATAAAACATTTAATCAATGTAGCAACTCAGTTAAAAATATAAATACATTTTAAAAGGGCATCTTTAGTGCTTGAATATAAAAACAAATTGTTCTAGAAAATAAAGTAAACATCGTTTAAAATCAATAATAATATAATAATAAAAAAGTTCCTAAAATGTATTTTATAGCTGCCGAAAGAAAATGTTTTGTTTTATTTGTTTTATAGATTTGTTTATTTAAATATAAAGTAATGTATAAAATAAATCAATATCAGGTATTTTACCAATAAATTTATTAAACAAAGCAAGATATTTTAAGTAAATTATATTAAATATCCTATAGCAAATACAAAACAATTAACAAATCAGACAATAATTAAAAAAAAAATGTTGAAAAGTAAGAGAAAGAAAAAAAGGGAGTAAATCACATAACTACAATTTGTATATAATAAAAAAAGGGCACTAAGTATCTCATTGTTAAATACAAAACAAGGATGCTCAACAACCCGTCATAATAAATCAGCCTAAACAAACAGATTTAAAATAATTAAAATAAATGATAAGCTTGCATAAAGGACTTACCGATTTTGCTTTCTAATCAAGGCCCAACCCTAATTCCCAAGAGTTCATATTTAGCATTAAGGACGCCGCCCAAGGAGAGCCAGAAAAAAAGTGGAATGGCGAAAACAAAAGAAGCTCATTGACATGCTCATTAATAATGTTATTGCCTTTTGTGCGATAAGTGTCAAGAAATTACTACAATAGGGAATGGACTGAGTTGGGAGAGATTCAAACATTTAATTGTCCAACTGCTGTCGGCAATCAAGCTGGAAAAGGGCCAATGCCAGCGGCTTCAACTGGATCGTGGATCCTCGATCGCGGAGGATGAGGATCAGGGATCGCGGATCGAGGATCGAGGAAGCAGACAATTCAAACTAGAGCGTGTGACTGCTGAGTGGATTTGCATATTGCGAATGTCCGTCGCCAGTGGCTGCAGGGCTAATAATAAAGCATATTACCGGCAATTGTCTGGCGAGAGATCGGAGGATCAAGAGGATCGGAGGATCGGTGGAGAAGGGTTGGCGGACTGTGTCAATGCTCCAGGGTTCGGCGAGCAATGTTCTTGATTCTTGTTCTATTTTGTAGCCGCTTCAAAATATTTGAGACAATCGTGGTTTGCTTGTTTGAACACCTTTTCTCCCTCTGTGTGTTGCCTTTTATCTGATTTGGCATTGTCCATCATTTTGTTTGCTTTAAGGGACACATTTTTTTTCATTATTATTCGGCCTCTTGTTTATTATTCTTATTGAGGAAAATCCTTCCTCTTTTTCACCGATTTTTTTCCTCTGTTTCGGTCTGTCAACAGCAACTTGATGAGCTTGTTGAGAATGTATGTAGATACATTCAACTGATCTGGTTCTTATTGTCTAAGCCGCTCTGCACTCGTCCCCCCATCGCGATGAACTTGGACTGGCACACAGCATTTTGTAGATTTTCAGAGATTAGATCTAAACAATCATCCACTTGGCTTACGATCAATAGAGTATTTTCTGTAGCAGTTTGGGTTTCTAATTAATTGTTTGTTCCCGCTCAATGTGTAACATTAATCTTGGTTTAATCTATAAGCCAGTCAGCCGAGATCGTTCCTATGCTGTGATCTGTTCAGAAATGAACAATGGGGGCTTCGGACTCGGACTCAGTCCCTGCTTTTTGGTTTTGAATTTGAAAGGAGAGTCAAATTTTCGGTGGACCTGCACCACTCTCTTCCACTCATTGTTTTCCCACAATCAAAACTGCCCATCGAACTAAATAAATGCAGGAGATAACGTTCACCTTTCGTGATGGGGCTCGGCCTGTGGGACTTTTAATTAGCTCCCAGGTATGGGAATTATGTCCTGGCCTTCATGACTACCATTTAACTATGCTGAAGATGCTCCAGGAATTGGACAAGTCTCTGGGATATGCAACCGGACGCATATCGAGGAATGGTGGCCTTGGTCGGCGGTGTCGTGATTGGGCCTCAAGGATCGGCGGCAGCGGCGGCATCGATGGATAGAAATCTGCAACTTTATCGCTCAAGCGTGCCGTTCGATTGCATTGCTTTCGGGTTTCTTAAAAAGGATCGAAATGATTTAGCACATTGTGTTTATATCGGGAGATAAGCCCAGGCGAAACAGGTTTCACTTGTACGAGGTTTATGTCTTCTTTGGTCTACATACTGCTTATAATCGGATTAGAAAATTAAATTATATAAAATCGTACAGCTTGAAATTTATTTTATTATGGTGTATTCAGGATAACTAACATAAGTTATTTAATTCATACGTTATTTAGAATTTACTTAAGGCAAGGCGACATATAAACATAAGCTTTTACTATTTATATTGAGAAAACTTTGATTAATATCTTCTTGACTCGAATAATTATTTAAGGAACGCACATATCTTATTAACTGACATTTAAGCTATAACTAGGTTTAAATTTTCCCGTTTTCGACTAACTGCTTTATAATTATCCCTAATGTATCTGTTAAACTCTTTTTTTATTACAATCATATTTATGTGTATAATTTAAAGCGAAACTTCCCAAATATAGTAATATTAACTAGTAAAGATGCCTCTAGTCCAAGGCCTACTACATTTATTGACCCCCATCGGTTCACTGTCATTATGGATACACTTCAAAGTCTTCAACTTCTTGAGCTGAGCCTCAACTCATTGTTTATAAATCCATTTCGCCAAAACTCCCCCATTCGGCTGTATATTTCTTAGATTATCGCCATAGCTCCACCATGAGCTGCGAGTTCTGGGTCTGTGAGCTTCTCTGGGTGCTTTTGTCAGCGATCGGAGATCTCGCGGGGCTGCAGCTTCGCTTGATGATTTTCCCGCTTTCTGGAAAAGCGCACCGCTGTGCCGAAAATTGTCACGGTTTCGCGGTCACCGCAGCTCGCTCGCTGTGAAGGTGCAAATTTAATGTTTGCCAATTTAGCAACGCTCTGCTGTCACCTTTGGTGTCCATTAGCGAGCGTTTATATGCAAAGTGCCGGGTATTGGCAGCCGGCGGGAATCGGTGGCATGGCGGCACGGCGGATCGGCCTGGCCATTATCACAGGAGCAGCATCACGTTGTGGCACCACCACCTGCTGGGCGCATTTCGCGCCGACCAGCTCCCTGCCACTGTCAGTCCTGGTCCGGGAAATCTCCAGATACGGACACCTCGCTGGAGCACTTAACCTGGCTCTAAAATGGGGGGAGCTTTGGGCCTGAAAAGGGAGCTCAAGTCTAGGGAAATCCGATGAAACTGGCTGGGGATTAGTCTATTTATAAAATTGCATTTAAATATCTTTATTTGAATTTGCAGTTACAGGATTATTACCTTTATATTTTTGGAGAAAAAAAAGGAATCAAACATGTACTACTATGAAATAAAAGGCTCTACACAGAAAAAATTCTCACTTGAAAAAATCAAGCATATTTGGATTGATTAAGCCCTGCTCTTTCTTGAAATTTTTAAGCCCGATTCGGGATTAAATGGTCGATTTAATCCGAATTCGGGA
>JAEIIF010055509.1:0-12427 GCA_018874455.1 Drosophila trapezifrons
ACGCACGACAGAAGTGAAACTTCTAGTATTCCTCTCTCTCTTATCATTTTATTATCTCTTCTTTCTGTACCAACCTCAGCAAGCGGATATGGTGAGAGAGGGGCAGTGAAGGGTGAGCGGTGGTATCGCCGATTTTCGTGACGATCCTGACTCGGGCTTACTCCGTCCCCGAAAATTTATGACGCTCCTAAAGAAGTTTCACTTCCAAAATGTTTTAAAATTAAAGTAAAAATGAAAAGAAAAAGAAACCAAGAAACAAAAGTTTAAAAGTAAAGTTTTTTCGAACGCTTCAATTCGTAGCCAAGGTTCGTTACTCGACTAACCATCTGAGTGCGAGAGAGATGGAGATAAAACAACTTTATTGTCTTATAGCTTCCATGTTCATTATCCAATTTAATTTTAATTTCCAGAGTACGTCTACAGAACTGTATTAATTAGTGTAGGTAGAAGGAATTCAGTTTTCAGCGGACGGACAGACTGCAGTGTCTAAATCGGCTCGGCTGATGATGCTGACTGAGAATATATGTATATAAATCATTGAATCGAAGTGGCCTCCTTCTGCCTGTTGCATACATTCTCGATTGGCTCTAAGCTATAATCTCCTTTTATTGTATCCTTAAAAATGTTTGCTAAGAAAGAGGAACAGCCTGGGCACCTCTGCCTTATTCGCTTGCCAAAAGCAGGCCATGATTAGGTGGCAGTAGGAATTTCGTATATATGTATAGATTTTTCAAGACAATCTGCCACGGACCCAGGACCTTTCAGACTCACCACAGTGCCGAAGCTGCCGGTGCCGAGGACGGCCCGCTGCACATAATTCTCAAGGTTGGTATAGGGCGACTGCGTCTGGTGGCTCCAGCGCTCCTCGAACTCTCGGCTCATGTTGTCCAGGGTTGTGTTGTAGTCGTCCTTGGGATCGAAGATGGATTGCGCAATCTCCTGGGTCATAGCAGCAGTCCGATGGCCGGCTCTTCGCGCATCTTACGGCGCCAGCGCCACACCTCCCGATGGCAGGCGATTCTAGATGGGAGGGTGGATTTTGGTTCCGGGAGTGATCGCTGGCGTAGATCAATATACAGGGAATTTGAGATTTCATTACTTCCATACGAGAATCCGAGGTTTGGAGACAACTGACTCAAAGCCCACATCGTTGACGCATTGCTTTTGATTCATAATCCTTTAAAAAAACATTCTAAATAATAAATATTAGCTTAAAAACAAGGCATGTTTTTGGCCTTCAGGTATAAGGAATTCCTAGACGCCCTCGAAACCAAGTCAAGGACCTCTTCTTTCAATTAGCCGGGCGGGCTTCCACTCCTTCAAAGGTATGACAAATTTGGCTGCCCCTTCTCCGGGGGGACTGAGAAATGGCCATTTCCTGTGACTGTGACTGAGTCCGCACACATGTGTGTCTGAGTCCGACTTCTCGACATGTCCTGGTCGGATTCTGGCTCTCGTCCTGGCATCCTCCTGGCCGCAGAAGTAAGAAAAATTGCAAAACGTCCGCTTGATAAATGATGCTAACCAAGATTACATAAGTTGGTAATTTTCTAGTACATTTATTTCCACATGTCAGGCCAGTCGTCAGGCGGCCCGAGTTGGAACTCCACTCCGGCAACCGCATCTTCATGTTGATGGACATGTGAGGGCCTGGGCATCCTGTGAGTGAGTGGGACAGTTGGGGCTCCAGCCCGGGCCGAAACAGGATGCCGGGAGTTGTTGCATGCTTTTAAGGTAACTGCCGAGCGAACCGTTTATTGGCCATTCCGTATACCGAATGGGCCAGGCTGTTGTCCCACCTAAATTGACAATTAATCATTATCTTTCGGGTCGGCCGGGACGATGGCATTCAGATTGGCAGATTGCCTATGGCTTTGCTTTGCTTTATCCGTGTGTCCTATGTGAAAATGGGTTTCTAAATATCCTTGGGCCTGGCCTAATGCCCTGGCATTTATCCTGGCGAACTCTATCACAAAACGGGGTAGTGTCTGACTCATCTGGGCCGGGGCCATAAATTACTTAGAGGCCGCTTTTAATTCGCTTAAAATAATACAAATCGTCACGTACTTAGTTTGAGACAAAAGCCACTTTCACTTGCAGGGATTCGGTCGTGGGAATCGTGCAAAAACTAAACAATTTCACTTAGCCGAGGGCTCATTTAACTGGGATCCAGGCTCTGGGCTCTGGGATCTCAGCTGCCGCCAGATAAACTCCAGTTGGCTAAGATATGTTAACGACGGCCATAAATAAGCGGATAATATCTGGAAGGCCTAGTGCTCCCTAAAAACCCACATATGTGAGGAGGAAGGACTTCGGATGCGTTCGCTAAGCGGGCCAAGAGCAGATTAAGTCGCACGCACACGTTTCTTGGCCGTTTCTTTTGGCCACACTTAAAATTCATTTGTTGTCTTGGCTGGAGCTGAGTCCTCCCACTAGCAGGACTCACTCCCACTTGGACTATGCAAAGTAATTGACGCCTCGATGAACTGTTGACACACATGGCATTTGTCTTTGGCTAATATTTGGCTTAGTTATCAGGGCCATTTTTTGGGCTTAAGTAGGTGAATGTCCCTGGGTCTATGGCCAAATTCAATTATGCTGAAAGGTTTCAGTTTTCCAAACTCAGAACATAGGACAAATCCCAAACCCAATCCACCCTTCTGCCCCGCGAAGAAGCAGCTGCCCGAGGACTGGCCCTGGCCCTGGCCTCAGCCATTAGTGCTAATCTCCGCACAATCGCTAGTAAATCAAGGCACGCTCTGCACTCGCCGGCCGGAAAATGCATTCAGGATTCCGGTGATTCGGCGGCGGAGCTCACAGTTCACCGGGCAGCAACAATGTCGCGTTTGAGCTACTGGCAAAACAACAAAAATAGAAAACCTTCCACGACGTGTGCTCGGATTCGGATTCAGAAGGTGTAACTAATCCGCTGGCCATGTGACTTTTGTCATGCGCCGCTCCGATCCGATGTCAAATATAGTACGTACGACATATACCATTTTCCATTCACGACAATCGACACCCGAGAAGCGAGCAGCGAGCAGCCGACGAACCGAGGTTTTCCACTCAATTCCACCCCAAAAACACGGCCCAGCGGCTTTCCACCTTCAATCAACGGATCTCCACCTCCGTCTACCGATTGATTCCTGTGTTCGCTTGTAATCCGTTCATTGAGTTTGGCCTGCACTGGAAAAATAATAACTGAAAATGGCCATAAATCTAAAAAATGTAAAACAAAAAGTCAATCAGAAATATATATAATGTGGAAACAATTAAAATGTTGTCAGAAAGTTAAAATATCATACTCTAAATTTTGTAAGACTAACTTTAAATCTAAAAAAATTTCATTGCATACTTTTGGACTCTTTTTTAATTGATCTAAAAACTATAGAAATCTTCCTGTTGTAAATATACTCGTTGAATATAAAAATATAAAACTATGCATCTTAAAAAAAAAAATGTAATATATTTTAAACCTCAAAACATTTCATAGCATACTTTTAGAATTATTTTTAATTGATTTAAAATCTGTAGAAGATTTCAGTAGTGAATATGTTTTGAAAACATTTCTAACAATTATAATGTTGACAACAAATATAAATATATATGACTTTAGATCTAATAAATAAAATGTTATACATTTTGAACTTCAAACAGTTCATGGTATACTTTTATACACTTTTTTAATTGATTTAAAATCTAAAGAAATTTATCTTTCAGTTGTGAATATGTTAAAATAAATGTCTAACGATTAAAATGATGTCATGAAATAGTAAAATATAAAACCATACATCTATTAAATAAAATATAATACATTTTGAACCAAAAACATTTCATGGCATACTTTTAGGCACATTGTTATTTGATTTGAAATTTCTGTTCCAATCCCAAATATTTTTTTTAAATATGCCTTATATTAAGCAATAAATTCGCAATAAAGAAATGTCTTATTTTCCCAAGTGTGACCCTGAGTAATCATCACAAAAATGCTCAGCGGGTGGGCAGAACTTTGACATTTTGCAGTTGGCTGCCCCTTTATGTCCGTGTGAGGGATTTTCCACCGACCGAGCCACGATAGTAATTTTCATAATTTTCCTTTTCCCCGTTCCGAACAAACGGAGCGGAGCTACCTTGCGCTGTTGGCCCATAAATCAACCGCGAACTATTGACACAACCCGCTGGCCATAAATCAGTGGGATCCCAGATCCGCGGACATCAGGTTCGCACACACAGCCAGGGCCGCCATATTCTAAACAAATTGCCCCCAAATCGCCCGGGACTACATACTATACTATATATACAGGAGGATATATGTATATCGATGGGGGGATCGCATCCGTGGCGCTACAAAATGCCCCGGCAAATAATGTAACAAAGCGCGGAATAAAACAATTGCCACAGTTTTAACGTTTTGCATTTGCCATAAATAAACATGAGCCGGTGGTCCTGGTTCTGGTCCTGGTCCGGGTCTCCTTCCTCCTGGCCCCTTCCGCTGCGAATGCAAAAATGCTCAACATTTTATTGAAATTCAATTAAAGTCGTATTTCAATAATTGGTCACGCATGGTGCGCATTTCCGTGCCCGTCCGCTCCTAAATGCCGCTCCAAAATTTATGACTTTTCAATTCGAATGTCGACTGCTTTCTATTTTTTTTTCTGCTTCTATTTCTATTTTCGGGAAGCAATTGAAATGCTGCCACTTGGCCAGTGCGTCCTTTGTCCTTTGTGGAAATCGGAAATTGTTGCAAAATTCGGTGGCATTTCGAGGAGGAGTTCCGTGGCTGCTGCTGCATTAGGCTGCAAGTTCTTATCAGTTTCTGGGCTCACCCTTGTCACCCCGATCGGGAAATCGGGAAAAGCCCCCTGCCATTTCCCCCGGCATTTTCACCCTCACGTTAAGTGTGCAGCATTTTTGCGTGATTTGTGCGAATTTCTCTGTCGCTCGTTGAGGCCGATAAAATTTTTCCAGGGAGCAGGAGGAAATGCGATACGGGGTTGGTTACTCCATGTAGTTTGCTGCCTTTGTTGATGTTGTTTAGTGCCATAAATTCTTTTTTACTTGTCATATCTGACTCCGGGCTCTCTCCATTTAGGCACAGATCATTAAGTTTTGCACTGCGTCTATCTGATTTAAAGACGGGAACAGAACATGTGTAGTAGCTCCGCCTCCACCTCCAGAATTTATCAAAATGTCAATTGCCCAGCCGACTGTCACGGCTATTTAGCCTCAGACTCAGCTTCGGCACTCGGCGGGGCATCCTCTAATTAACGAGGCGTTGATGCCCCGTTTCAGCGAAATTATTTAGCGAAAAAAGAAATCAATTTGAATCTGCATCTCGTGGAGGCAGTTGCTCAATCCCTGCCAAACGGAATCCATCAAAACTTCAGCGAGAAAACACTGTCAACGCCAAGAGCAGACAAGGCCATTGATGGGGGAGAAGTCACAGCTTGATGGGAACTGAGTTTTCTATCTATATTAATTTAAATTAATTTTAAATATATTTTAAAGTCTCTTAACATATTATTTGAAAGAAAAAATATTCTAACTTGATTGGAACTGAATTATCTATCTACATTAATTTAAATACATTTTAAATATAGTTTGAAGTTTCTTGAAATTCAATTTGAAAGACAAACAAAGTATAAATAAATCCCTGATTGCAACAAAGTAATATTCTTCTTTGAAAACAAAGTTGGGAGTTCATTTTTTTTTTAGTGTGCATTCTGCACATCTTCTACTATGTACATTCTTCTGATATTTTCTAAGGGTGTAAATAAGTTTTTATCCCCTTTCCCGTACTCAATTATCACATATTTTTACCACGCATGAACCTCATTAGAGGTGCATTCTTTGGGGCAAGAGAACAAGTCGCAAATGCTGTGCAAATAATCAACCTGAGGGACGATCAAAGCGATGTTGACACCAACATCTCCTGGGTGTGTCTCCCATACGAGGGGATCCCATTCCCAACACACAAAAAAAAAAATTTAAATAAAATCACTGATTAATTTGATAATTTGGTCTAAAGAAGTATTCTCTTAGAAAAGTAATTCCTGAGTAATTAAACATTTTAACTAACTTAAGATTAAATAGGTATTCCTTTAAAGATCAAGTGTATTTATTTTCTTATTATAATTATCATATTGCCTTTGTTTTGAAAGGAAATTTGCTCGAAATGTACCCTTATTTCTTCCCACAATTTTCCTCTCTGTGTAGCCCTGCTTCACCTTTTCCGCCCATCGTGTTGTTGGCCATGTTCCGTGTGTGCATCTTTATGATCGCCTTAGATCTCCGCTGGCTGCCAACATATTTTTGCACGCCAAACATTTTATTTTGACAGGCATGCGATTTGCACGCTTAATTGAGACAGGTGCATCCGCGGGGGGACGTGGTCTTGGAAATGGGAGTGGAAATGGCAGGAAAAGCGGCATAGGGAGGAGGAGGAGGAGGCGACACGGGAAGTGCGGCCAAGCTGCGACATGTGTTCCCTTATGGTGTCGCACAAATGCGGAGATTTATCATCGTGCCACATGCCACGTGTGTTCTCCATTTCGTCGCCTCCGCTCCGCTGCGCTTTTCACGGGAAAAGCCAGCGACGCTCGCCAAATGCAAAATTAACAACCTAATTAATAGTTGGCCCCGGGACAGGACAGGTCTCCGCCTCCCTTCCAACTAGTGACATCGACCACGTCCACCTCCCGCACTGGCAATTTGCAATCGTGCAGCTGCCCCTAGCATTTTTGTTCAGTGCAGCGATGTAAGGCGGCGGCCACGCCCACCTAACTTGTTGGCAGTAGGAGCTTTGGCCAAGTGCCTTGATTGCTGGGTATTTTCAGTAAAATGATGATTGAAACCGAATAATTCTGTAATTACTGTACTTATATGGCTATGACACTGCCTTAAAAATTTAATTAATTAATGTTACCGTGCTGTTTTTTTTTTTTTTCTTATTAATTTTAATATTAGCGGATATTTATATTCCCACAACTTTATGGGAAACCTTTGGGTATTTCATAGTCGAAAAGCCGACTCGAGAGCATTTCCTACATGTCGCTTTTCGGCTTTTTTTTTTAATTGGAGCCATCTCAGGCCGCCAATATTTGGGAGCAGCGGAACCGCAAACTAGGAGTAACTAACGGCCAGCGGGCGGCGCTGTCAAAGTCAGCTGCCGTTGCCCAGCTCCTATATCCTCCTATATCCTATATCCCACATCCCCATATCCTATATCCCCTATTGCTCCTATTTGCAGCTATTTCGGTGGCAGCGTCTGAAACGTTGAAAAATTCCAAATTGACTGCCGGACCCCAGGATGTCCGCCTAGACTATTGCACAGAGGAAAAATTAAGGCATAAAACGAGGTTTAATTTGAGCTTAATTTCTATGAAAATAGAGCTGAACATTAAGTGGAAAATATTCCAATATATTTTCTAGATTAGGAATTTAATTTCCTAAAAAAATATTAGGCTTTTCTGCGACTAACTTTACTATTGTAAATATTTAATTTATATTATAAAGGTTCAAAATAATATTTCTTAGCTTGAGTTGCTATAAAAACAACATATTTATATGCAGAAAAATTTAAACAAAATCTTAGCTAAAAATTTTTTTCGTGTGCCAAGGCGTTTGCGGTGAACGGACTTCTCGTTTCGGGCCGGACGTTTATTGAACATTTTTACTTGCGGTTGCGGACCCCGGCGAAAATGAAAATGGTAAATGGCAGGATTTTATTAATTTTTGTGTGAGCTCGTCTCGATTTCACGGACAGCCTTAAATGCAAATCGCTGCAAATGGGATTTGGCAAAGCAGAGGATGAGGGCCTGGCCAACAAATAAAAAGAAAGGAAGAAAGAAATGCGTTAAATGCAAATTGGATAAGATGTCGTCGTGTCAGAGTGGAGCAGTGCATGTGGCTGCCAAGATATCCTGGCGGATATCCTTCGCCTATCACATGACTGCGGCGGCTGAAACCGAGCCGAGCCGAGGCTGCGGCGAAATGGAAACTTTAAAGTGGATTATATCTCGAGGATGTCCTCGGGACTGGGACTGTGTCCTATCTCTCTCCTGCCGCTCCGCGAAAACATAAATCCGTGAGTTTTTGCGGGCGAAATTTATGGCGCTCGCGACACTCGCGAAAGTTTTGGCGGCGGCATCAGCGGCATTGTTGTATTTATGACCGCGACATGACCTGCTCACATAAACGGTCGAGTAACGAGTCCTGAATCCTGAATCCTGTATCCTGAAACCCCGCAGCCGAAAGTGTTGCAGCCGTACGTGCGAGTCCCAACGAGTCCTGGCGAGAAGGAAATTGGATTTAGCCGGCGCTACCAAGGACTCTCCTAAGCGCCTCTTAAATCTGCACGCCTGTCAATTTATTTTTTGATCGAAATTTATGTCCGTCCCGGCTAATGAGCGCGCGGCTGCAGCTACAAGGATCCCAGGAGGAGACGTCCTGGGAACAAGGAAAACAGGCTCCGCCTTGGCACTCTGCCCCAGTTCCAATTGAAGTTAATTATGTGGAATCTGGCGATTTACCCTCAAAGGAAATACGAGTACTCACTGGCATTGTGGAAGCCAAATCAATTCAACCGGATGCAGGATGTCTGGATTCTGCTTATGACTGCAGAATCTCCATCTCCATCCCCATCTATTGATTCCGCTCAAAGTAAGCTCGCCGCATGTCTCCAGGACATGGTCAATGGTCAGCCCAGGACGCAGCCATAATTATTGTTATGTTAATGGAGATTGGGGTTGATTGGGCAACTCTCTTTGGCCATAAAGCCATCACCATCAGTTTGGATATCGACAAATGTTGTTTGTCCTTTGGTTTCCCTGTGTTTGCCCTGCGACTTTGCATAAAAATGGATGAGTTCGAGTCGGGGGTGGGAGTGGGTAATACTTATATTTATAAAGCCTTTTCAGGGAAACCATTAGAAATCAGAGTTTACTATAAGGAAACTGTAAGAAAGAACTGGGTTTAGTATTCACAGTTCATATAAGCAAAGGTTTTTATTAAAGTCGAAGAGATTTACAAAGTTTTTCCTTAATTAAAACCTTTTTTATTGTACCTTATTTTATATTACGCGCCTTAGTGTGACCATTTTTATATAAAATTTTCGATAAGCGCCCTATCGCATATTAACCGATAGATTTAAGCTAGATTTTGAAGATTAAGGATACAGTCACTTGGTTTGGCGAATAAGAACGATCAGCACGTGTAAAGGTGAAGAAAAAACGAAATCATTCGAAATAAAATCAATCCGACGTTATTATATGAAAATGAAAGCCTGGGAGTTTACATTATCCTCTTTAGAGGTTCTGTAAGCTCTGCATCTCCTTAATTCTGTTATAAAATTGTTGACATTTAATTTATTTAAAATAATAAACTTCCAGCCGCAATTATTCCCTTATTTTTAGCTTACAAATTTCTTAACCTCAGCATCTGATAATGAAGACCATGCCGAATGTCCTTCAAAAGCCGACTTCTTCGCCTGTTAAGAGCCTGAAAGTGTGGCACAGATTCCTGGCGCGGCCATTAAGTTCACACACACAATCCGGAGACAAGGGGCGTGGCATTCGCACTCCTTTTTTTACGATGGGGTTCCCCGTTCTGCATCTCAGCCGGGCGTCAGCGGTCCTGATAGGTGTGACACGTCGTCCCCGCGTGATTGATGAAATGTTTGGCCATAAAGCCAACCGAGAATGGGAGGCAGCCGCTCGGACCGCCAACTAATTTCCACATTTTTCACATTTACGAAGACAAATTGAGGTGCGAACTTGGGTCGAGGCAATAAAACTGCCGAATATCAAAACAACCAAATCTTCGCAACAGTCGTCCATAAAAAAAAGGAAAAAAAGAGTTGAGGGTTGGGTGGATTTCGCCAAGGAAGCAGGGGAAAGGGATGCCGAACTTGAACTGTTGGTGGCAGGCATGCGAAATTCACGAATGCCAATTGTTTCCCGATTCTCGAGGAGATTCTCAGCGATTCCCGGCGAAATGTCGCACATTATGAGAGTCCGGAAAAGGGATGCGGGATGCGGCCACTATAAAAGTCAATATCTGGGACAATAAATTGCGACTCCTTCGATACAGTTCCACTGCTCCGCTTTTGAGTTAGAGTTCGTGGCGAATCGCTGGCCATTTGAGTCTTCCTCCATCGGTTTAGTTTTCCATTTCATTTCGTTTTATGCCCGGCTCGCCAAAAGTTGTCAACGGCCATAAACCAGGCCGGGGCCCGGCCTTCCCGCCCTAGACTTTTCACTAGACTTTCCTCCCCCCCGCGATTTCCATTAGCATAATGCCTGGATTCGCCGATCTGATGCGGACTTTTGATTTCCCCGGCTCTCTCTCACTTTCGATTTGCCACAATTCCGTTTTATATTTATTTTTCAGGCGGCCAGCGAAATTACATTTAAAAGAAACTTTTCCCTCTCGTTTGTTTTATTTTGTTTCGTTCTGCGGAGTACAACAAATTTTTTTATGGCTAATGTATGCGCCTGGGAAATTGATTGGGATTTTCCTCCCGGCACCGAGACTTCTCTGCGCGACCTTGACTGCCGGCGAGTTAATTGTTAATCGAGTGCCAATGCCATGTCAGGGGGCGACCTTGGACCAAAGCAGGGGGGATCCATTATCCGAAACTGGTTCAAGAGCACAAAAATCGAGGGAGAAAGAGCTGCGAATTTCGAGGCTCTGGCCAAAAATAGAAGGGGCCCCAAGCATCTGGTTCGTATAAAACCGAAAATGGAATGGAAATGCAAATGGAAATGGCATTGGATCGAGGCGGCGTCTCCCTCGCTCACTTCACTTTCTGAAAGAATTCACGCACCGCACAGTGATCCGCGGGATCGAGGGCTCCCCTGGTCACCTGGTACAGTAGAGCCTGCAGCATGAAGGGCATCCGTCCGCGGCGATCCATGTTGCACCAGCGGAGTCTCATCTCGGATCTGACTTTGCGGATTCCCATTTTGGGACAAATTCTGCGGCGGTTCCTGATGTAACTCAGCCGGAAGTTGTCGAAGGGCGTCTCCTGGAGCTCCCATCCCATGTGGGCTTTCCAGTGGAAACGCAGCTTCTCCGTGTACTTCAGACGGTCCCAAGGGATTGCAGGTGCCTCTGGATTTTGGCAAATGGACTTCTCGTACAGAGTCCTGGCTCGATGCTCCTTTTGCATTAATTGCCTTGGCTTGGGTGGATCCTCGCTGCAAATTCTGCCGAAGCTGACTGAGCCCCTTTTTTCGGCCAGGAAATCCTTTATTACAGATTCGAATTCTTCTTTCTTGGAATCGAAGAATTCCTCGCGTTCTTTGCTTTTATCAGAGGTTTCTCCTCTGCAGGGCTTACTTTCTTGGTCTTGTTTTTCCTTACTTCCTTGCTCTTGTTTTGCCTCACATTCTTGTTTTGGTTTCTTCTTACTTTCTTGCTTCTTTTCCTCCTCACATTCCTTGTCCTGTTTCTCCTCACATTCCTGCTCCTCTTCCACCTCACATTCCTCTTCCTTTTCGTCCTGATCGCCACATATATTCAATATCATTTCCACTTGGCTGGACCTTAAGTCCGACAGACGAATAAGACGCGGCTCACCTCGCTCCTCGCCATCATAGGTTGTCAAAGGACCCGGATAATTGTGACGAATCGTATGGCTAGGACGCATTACCAGGTAGTGATTCTCCTTCTGGAAGTGATTCTTCTTCAAGAAGGGATTCTCCTTCTGAACTCCTTCGTGGTTTTTATTTTTCATCTGGTAGCCTTTCTTCTCCTGAACTCTTTCATTGAGCTTCTGATTTCTTTTATTGAGTTCCTGCTCTCTTTCATTGAACTCCTGATCTCTTTTTTTCTGTCCTTTTTTTCGCTCAGTCCTTACACTTAAATTTGTAGAACCCACGCCCAGACTATCCTTGATTTGGGTTAGCAAGCAATACAAGTCGACGCTCAATAATCTACAAAATGCGTCCATAATTCTCAGAGCGCTCAAAATGTATAGGAAATAATTTTGGAATTTTAAGTAATACAAGTTCATATATTATTTTAAAGGATGAGTTGTCAAAGGAGTGCTGCTTTATCGATTTTATGTAATAAATGTATATTGAAAAGGGTTAACAAATATGAATAGAAAACAAATGTAACCGTTGAAAAAATTAATAAATGCCAAATGTGAATACTAAAAAATATTTTCTTTCAAAAGGAATTTATATTAATATGGCTTTATGCAAATATGAATAGAACTAATATATTTTGCCTAAATAAATAAGTTCAAATGGCATAAATATTAGGAAATCTCTGGCCAGAGTTCTTCTAATTTTTCCCCTGTGATTGTTGTGTCAAAGGAATCCCAATTTTGCGCTGCTTAATTTACTGTTCATGAAAATATATGGCTCGGCATTATAAATGCGAAAAATACACGCTCTCTATGGCTGTTTCCACATAAAAG
>JAEIIF010055515.1:0-15348 GCA_018874455.1 Drosophila trapezifrons
TTTTAAGTCAGTGTGACCGTAGTCGCACTACGAAAAAAATCCGAACCAAAACACATATAGATGTCTCTTTTAAGGTTCTAATTAATGAAAACTTTTGCCCTGTGTCATGAGGCTATAACGTATTACATATCATATATAGAAGCACATTGTATCCCAATTAAATTCCCTATATGTTCGTTTGCTTACCACAACTGTATGTTTCTTTGTCGAGTTTTTTTCGTTCCCCTGGGCCATAATTCAGAATCAATCGTTATGCTTTTGGCAGCTTGCAAATTTTTCTTTATTATATCATATTAATTTTATGAGTCTTGTTTTTCCTAAACCGCCCTTATCCCCATCCATCCCATTTGCTATCGTTTTCTCGTTGGTTTATTGCATTTAAAAGATATTTCATATCAATGAAGCTTCCTTCCATATTGGGGCTCTCACACACACTCCAAAAGGAAACACCAGAAAGGAAAACAAAGGAAAAGGAAAAAAAGTTTGCTAAATTTCCTAAAGTCATGCAAACATTTTTTACATATATCGATTTTTGTGCTGTCGGCAGAGCAGGGGAGGAAAGGCAGGCGGTGGGGCAGGCCTTGTTATGACAGGCTCAAATTGGGTGCTATCAAAATTATATATTATTTTGCATAATATCTTCTTCTTGTTCGGTCTAGGAGAGGTAATTCGATGCGGCATGAATTTCATGTCCCACCGCGATTAGGTTCTCATGGCTCTCTCGCCCACGAACCCCGAACGCTTATGTATATTCCTTGAAGTGGGTGCACTCTCTGTCGAGAGGACGACTTTAAGCGAAAACTTTCGGCGAAAGTTGAAACGATGTCTCATTTGTTTGGGGAGCAGCAGCACTTAAGCACTCTGATTGTCTGAGCTTTGTCAAAGGTGAAAGAGCAGGTGTTTTTCAGGGGGCCCCGAAGAACTTCCCAGTTATACAGCTTAATGCAGTCTGAGAGGTTCTCCTTTTGCACGTAAGCAGTTGCACTTGGAAAAATAATAGGATAAGCAGGGTTATGGTACTCTCCTTCTTCCAAGAACTTAATAAAAAGCGTTACAGTTTTTTCAAAAGTGCTTTAGAGTGCTCAGAGCTTGAATAATATTTTCATTTCAAGCATTGACTTCTGCTTCGTGTCGGACTACAAAAGGAAATTACCGACAGGAAAACGAAGAAGGCCGAGATGGGGCGTTATGGGTGAAGGGAATTCCTCGAGGTGTCGAACCATTTATGACCTGCCATAAACACGTGTAAATCCCGTTCATTATGGAAAAGTCACGATTTCTAGTGTCAATATCGTAAATACAGACAACTCCGAACTCCGAGCTCGGCTAGAACTCCATTTGGCATTCCCAAACTTCCCCTTCGGCGGGGCCATAAAATCGAGAGAAACCCAATTGAAGCTCCCACATAATCGGAGTCCATCTATATATCTATCTATCCATCCACCCGCCTGTGGGTCCGCGTATCCGTGTATCTCATGCGCTACACTCGATTACCCCGCTCGACGACGATCTAATCACTTTGAGTGATGGCTCCGGAGCATTGAGACTACGTCTGCGGCCAAGTGCAAGTCCACGTCTACGGGTATCCGTATCTCTATCCGAACAATTCCAGACGAACTATCTATCTATCGCCTTTGCGTGTTCTGTTTGCATTTTACAAATGTCAACAAAGGCAAATGCACTTTGAGGTTCTATTAGTGGTCAGGTGAGGGTTGATAGTCGCGGAGGAGTTGGACGGGGAGGAGGAGCGCTGCATTTGATGGACAGCCGGGCAAAGGCGATAAGTGGAACCTCATCCACTGGCGACAGTCGTGGTGCTTTTGTATACACTACAAAGTATATTAAGGCTAGAAAAGACATTTAAAAAAAAAAGGTAAATAAAATAGAGTCAGGGAATCAATAATTATAATTTATAAGCCACTATTGAACATAAAAATCCAATAAAAACTATGTTTTAAAATCCATTATAATATTTTAAACAGAATTTCCTCTTGAAAACTAGTTTCTACAATTTTTAAATCATTTTAATCTTTTATTAAATGAAATTTCTAAGAATATTATTTCTTTCAGTGCTTTTCATCGGTGGTGGGTGGCTTTAGGGGTTTTATATATAGAAGGATCCCCCTTCCCAGCCAAGTAATCCATCATAAAATTAGTTTTGGCTGCCACAAATGCAACAAGCGCGAGATTTCTCAACCAAGATTATGAACAAAGTTAAGCCAAGCGGGTGAAAAGGGGCCTGAGAGCAGTATTACCTTTCTGATACCAGGCGGTAGGCTGTAGGTGGGCTTGTATAAATATTAATTTAGAGAATTACCTGTAAGGTTATGCGCTGGGCAGGCGATGGACAGCCGGACGGAACGGATGGCTGAATTGGATGGATGATGTGGGTCAGACACGCTATTTGGTGGCTCCCTTTTGGGGAAAACTCTTGGAATTTTGAAAGAAAAGTTACTTAAATTTAAAGCAAGATATTAGAATAAAATGTACAGAGTTTAAGCCCTTATAGTATTCCTCTTTATCTTCAGACAGACATATTAGCCAGAAAACTCAACCTACCAGAAGCTAAACCAACTTAAACTTAACCCAAACGAACCCTCCCAAGCCCCCACAAACTTTTCCCTAACAATTTCAACCTTGACCTCGCACCCAAACACCACAGACCTGACCTCACTTATTCCAGCCTCCCCTTTTTCCTACAATATCTTCAATATTTGGGCATATCCCCGAAGTATCTCCCCTTCAATTTCAATTGAAAAATACCCCAGAGAGAGGCAGAGAGACCATCTTGATGTTGCCTCATGCATAATAATAATTTGCCAAGGGCCAAAACCGAAAGTCAATCTAATGAAAATCAAATAAAATAACTCAAAGCTTATAAGAGCAGGAGGAGAGGAGGCAGCGAGGGTCTAACGAGTATATTTTCCATATTTTACAACTTCCCAAGAAGAGGAAATAACAAAGGAACTTTATTAGAAGTCGGCAAGAAAAGTCCAAGTTGAGTTTCAGCTAATTTCGGACTTAATTTAGGTGAGCCTGTCACTCGCTCCAGCTCCTTCTTGGGCCTCCACTGCCAATCGGCAATCGTATTATTGGCATTACGACCATCATCGGCCCCCTTAGCCATTTCAACTTCCGCCTACGACATTTTGATGGCGGCGCCTCGACAAGACCCGACAAATGCCGCCTGCAGGAAATATTAAAGCTCAAATCAACGACAACGACTACGGCGGCGGGGGTCATAAATGGACAGTGGATCGCAAATTGTCATTGGTCACGTGCAGGTTAAGGGCAGAGCAGGCTCGGCGGGAAAGGGGAACTCCACTTTGTTGCCGTTGCTATGTTGAAAATATAGAAATAAAAGGGAGCCCCCCAGACCAAGACAGAGGAATCCAAAGAAACATTTTACGACAATCGTTGCTGCTGCTGTTTGATGACGTCGTTTGAGCCATTGGCAATTTGTCGTCAGCAATTGTTTCTTGGATTATCGCTCAGGTGTTGGTTTGGGCGGAACCCTATGGAGGAATAGGAATCCAGTACCCTTCATTTTCTTCTTTCCGAAGAAAGCAACATAAACATTTCTAATTTGATTTATTTCCTGGCAGTAAGGCTGTTCTTCCATTTGTTATTCTTCTCGCGTTTTGTTTGGCGCCAAGAAAAAGCTTCAAAGAATAATCCCACACTGAGTTTTCCAAGGGCTTTTCTTTCCAACAGCGAGCGATAGCCCCCGCGGCGTTGGGCAATATACAAATGATCTGAATAATTACCTCATCGACAGGGAGCCACTGGAGAGAGATCGCGGATCACTTGAGGCGGTTGTCAAAATATTTTCACAGTTGCAGGCAAAACAAATAAATAAATAAATAACTGGTAACGAGGCGAGATGAATGGGGCTCTAAACGCATGACTGATTGACTGGATAATTGCCCGGTCCAGGCCTCTTGTTTGTTTTCATAAAAGTTCTAAATGAGCTTAGCGAACGGGGCAGCCTTGATGGATTTCCGCCCCCGGGGATGCACCCGAAAATGGACGGGGGAAGAGTGCAATGCATTCAGTGCCTTTTCCCCCAAATGGAAGTTTTGTGTTTCTATAAATCTTTGGGAACTTAAAGAGCGTTCTTTTGTATAGTTTATGGTTTCTATTATTTAGTTGAAACTCTTTGCGTAGAGAAAATATATACTTGAAGTCTTTAGTTCTGGTTTTATAATAGCTTACTCTTCCTATTTTTTTGTGAATTTATATCCATAGATTTCCTTGAATTTTCTATATCAATTTAAAGTAACCCCTCTTAGAGAGTCCCCTGTAATCCGCTTTTATATTACCAAAAACAAGATTTTATCCCTCCCATAAATTTTATTCCCTGACTTGAACTGTGAACTGATGGAAAATATGGGAAAAGAGGTAATTCACAGGAGTTTTAATATTTTATTGTGTGGATTTCGGAGAACGTCAAACAGAGAAACATTGATTATGACACACGAAACCATATTCCAAGAAACCTGAATGAATTCATGGGGCTCCCTCCCCAGCTCACAGTTCATAAATCGAGGGGATCCAAGGAGAAACAAGAATTAGTTCTTCTTCCATCGGTTCAGATGTCTTTCCGAGGCCTACAACTTGGCCATCTCATGTTGACGCCCACTTAAAGTGGCACAATTATGAGGCGACAACATGGGACGCGGAACGAACAACATCTTGCTCTTGCCTCAATCCAGGCCGATCCGATCCGCTTAATTATAGAATACATGATGCGGGAAATTTGTGGCACGCACCATTAGCAGCCAAATGTCCGACAGTCAGCCAACAGATCCAACGAAATTTGTCAAAATATTGCCGCGAGCCAATAATAAAAATAGAGCAAAACAGAAAACAAAAAAAAGACACTGAAATGCACTCCCTGGCGATCGTTCCATCAATGTGGCACTGCCCGGGCATGTGACAATAAATCTTTTCAGCGATTTCCGCCGAATCGTATCATCAAAGTCGGCCAGAGATCGAAAAATGTATTGCAAAAGTTCAGAGTCATTCGGACTTCCGAGTGTGTGAACATTTGTTGCACGGACTGCAATTAGCAATTGAACTCTTCCACTGCCCTCGCCTGTACTCGTATCTGTCTCTGTGAGGCCTAATCACTTTGATCTGTTGACCCAAATACAAATTCCATTCCCTTTCGGTGCCATAACAAATTGCATTTGGCCTCAATGAATTATATCATTCATCCGATTACCAATTGCTTCAATTTTTACTTTATTTTTGTGGCGCCTCTTGACTCCACCACCCCCTCCACAGTCGCCCATGTGGCCCCTAATTTATTTGAGTGTGTTTATGCATATCGATGGAGAGGGAGAGAGGATTTCGGATTGCCTAATGGCAAATGTTACTTATGGGGCTCGGAAATCCGGAAATGCCAAGCAGACTGATGGAAAACGATTTTTCGGATACAAATTTTGGGATTGGGAAATTCCCAGCAAAAACTCATTAGGGAAATTTATTACTTATCTGGCATAGTTCAAAGTTTACACGATAACGTTGTTGCCTTTCAATTACCAAGCAATTTAATCACTTACTTTTAGAGCCTAAATTACCCACTTAATATGGGTTTATTAATGAAGGATATGTAGAACATATACTAGGATCCAACATATTCGTTTTTTCCCTTTTTTAATTGCATTTAAATTCCCCAATGATTCTCCCCTAGGGGTAACCTATCCCCGTAACGCCTAATTTCCTCCGCCACTGCGTATGCCAAATATAAAAATAAAAACTCCATTACCAATCATTATAAAATGCCCATTAATCGAATAAGAACGCATTAAAATAATTGAATTTCAGTTCAAATAAACAGGAAGAGGCACTCGCATTGGGGGGAGGCACATACATAGCTAATCTAGATAAATATTGATTAATATTTGGAAAGGCAGTCGACGCTCATCGGCGGGGCTCCCCTTTGGGGGCCTTGCCCAATTATGGCAGAGGGACGCATGGCGGGAGGGTTTCACATATAGGCACGTACGACACGCCCTTTAATGATATTGCTGTTGTTTTTTTTTCTTTTGTCTTTTGTTGTTGGTGTTGCAATACAAAATATGGAAAATATAATTTGTATAATTACAATGCCTTTTGATAATACCAAATACATACCAATCAACAACAACAACAGCGATGGCACCAATGGAGTCAAAGATGTTCGCGGGGGGCCCTGAAGCCAACACCCAGAATTAGTGAGGAGTGTCGAAGGTTAATTAATTGCGATTATTAGTTACATTAAAATTATATTTCTTAAGAATTATTGTCTTAGAATGAGAGACTGATAATTATTGCTCTGCTGCGTACAGGAAATATTCTAGGGAGAAACTAATACAACTCCAGTTCTCGTAATACCCATCCGATCGAGTTGAAATTTGGTATGTCGATAGATATTACTTATGGGACACTTTGTCATCTTCTCAAGTGACAAAGTATAGCGATTCGTGTCACGTGACCATCTCCAAAAGGGCGACGACTAATTGAAGACCGCTCCCGCCCAGCGCCTTAACCCATATAGCCCCCCTCTGGGCGGTGGCACGCACAGCGCGGTGCCATCGAATCGATGTCGCCGTTGCGTCGAGTTGAACCCAAAGTGCTCGGAACTACGGTGAGACGTGGCTGGGCGGAGGCGCCACTCGCTGTGCCGATGATGATGTCTCCATGTCGGAATCCGCACAATGGAGGTGGAACTGGCCGCAGTTCGGAGCTTGAGCTCGGGCTCTCTCGAACCCTTTCAGCGAGCGGGCTTTATCATCAAAGGGAAATCAAGCTGTCAGTCAATTTATAGTTATGGCGCACACACACACACACACTCGCACAAAGGAACCGGATAAGATGGGGCGGCGATAGGGCCAGGTCAGAGTTCACATATTTCAATTAAGGGAAGCCGCAGAAGCTACTGGCTAACCCGATGGCTGAAGGCCATCTCTCCACATAGAACGCTTTATACATGCCTGCGCTTCAGCCCTAAATAATTTAAATATTTCATTCATTTCCATCCCCCTTAATAATTTAAATATTTCTCTGTATTTCCAGGACCCTTATCTGAGGTTCTCACTGCCGTGGGATCGGAGGTTGCTCTGCCCTGTGACCTTTTGCCGGGAACACAGATCGCCGATAAGGTGCAACTGGTTATCTGGTATCGTGAGGGAAGCGCAAAGCCCATTTACACGTAAGTTTTGAAATTCTGGATATGTTTATAATTTTAAACAAATTAAATATATCTTGTATCTAAAATATACACAAACTCCCCCTTTAAAGCCTTTCGTATACTTTATATTAGTCTTAAATAACCACTGAATCATCCGAAAATATTTATAAAAATATTTTTTGTATTTATTAAATATATAATAGACTTTCATCATGTGTTCCTCGCTCCACCACTTATCCCAGACTTCCTGCTTTCCTGGCAGCTTTTTCTAAATCTTTTTTAAACCTTCCTCATCATCTTCTTCTAAGCCAACTTTCGCAACATCATCCATTTTGGAGCTTAAAATTCCCCGTGCATATATTTAAACCACTTCCTCTCGTGCACTCCCCCGGGATTGTTTCACAGTAACGCCCCGCTAAAGTGTCAGCTAAATGAAATTCACTTAATAATCTTCGTTTTTTTTCTCTCTCTGATATATTTTGGCATTAGCCGAAGACCCAAAATGAATTTGATTTCGATTCCGAGGGGAATTTCAGCCAATTATGAAGAAGAAGCTTCCAGTCTTGAATAACCAAGGCTCGAGGGGCGGGGCACACACACACGAAGTAGGCGCTGGCTTGGCTCATTATAAATTCTATTAACGTGAGGCATTTATGTTGAATTTGACGATATAAACATTACTTACACAGCAGAACCTACGTGCCTTTATTGGGGTGGGAGGAAGGGAGAGACTGAGGCTTAGGTGGGTGGGGTTAAGGTAAAATACTCCCACATTCACTGGGAGAAATAGTTATGACTTTAAATATCTAATGTGAAGTTTCTTATCGTGTTATGATACAGTATTAAAAACTTCATTAATTGGAGTTTTTACGTAAGTGCGAGCAAGACGACAATACGCACTTTCAATTGATTGATGTACAGCAACCATAGGATTTTACATAAAATGCTATGGTTGCTGTCAAGCCTCTAATGAAAACTCTAATTAATGACATTTTTAATACAGTATCGTAATGTAAACTAAAAAAAATCGTATCGCTTTTAATACATTTTATAACGATTTTTTTATGTATAATTTTATGCCTATTTTATTTATATTTTTCCCATATAAATACTAAATTTAATTAGCCCAAGTTATTCTACAGTATCTCCCAAGCCCCATGTTATTTTTCTCAGTGCTTAACTGGAACCTTTACCATTTTTAACAAGCTCATCAGGACAAAGTACGAAATGAAAGAAGCATTTTGTGAGGCAGTGTGCCAGGAAATGTCGCCAGTCAAGGCAAGGGTGCGCAGTGGGTGGTTCTGGCAGATAGGAAAGATATCTATATATATATAGAAAATATATATGTGCGTAACCATATAGAGACTGACTGATTGGCAGCAGCAATTCGGTTCAAAGGTCGCTCGTTGGCAACTCACTTTATTTTTTTCTTTCTTTTTTTTTTTATAGCAATTTTTGTTCAGGAAAAGCCAAGATGGGAAATGCGAAGAGGAAGGGCGGAGGGACCGCCGGCAGGTGAAGTCGAGTGGAGTCTCGAGTAGACAGATGCGCAATAGACCAGAAATTGAATTTTATTTTATTTTCCATTAAGTTCGTTCCTCTGAATCGATGATGTCAAGCCAAAGTGTCAGAGTTCGCTGTGCGCACAGCGCTGTGGTCCCGTCCAGTACAGTGTGCCCTCGATTGCAATTACCATGCGATGGAGGAGGCACCAAGCTCTTTTTATGACCACATAAAGTTGAGGTTTATGCAGATATCTCATTCTCCTCCTCCTGCCACTCACTCACTCCCCGCCCTCGCCCGCATTTCTTTATTGTTTTCCATCAATTTTAATTTGCTTTTCCCACACTTCATAAATTTTCCGCTTTGTTCTCGTGCTGCTTCTTGGCGTGCTTGGAAATTTCAATATGGCCAAAAGGCTGGCAGAAGGTCGGGAGAGATTAATTGCATGAGAAATTTGTTTTCCAATTGCCACGGATAACCCTATGGATAACCCATGGATAACCTCTTGTTCCTCTCGTTCCTCCAACTCTCACTCACTTCTCTACATCATTTAATTATGTTTAAAATCCATTAACAAATATCCCATCCATCTTGTGCCACTTACTCCTGATCTTCTGGGCTTGGCCTCTCTCCCTTTGGAGTGTTTGTTTGGAGCTTTTGCCTAAATGATAAATCATGTGAAGTGTAAAGTGGGGCTATGATCTATTTGAAATGTGGAAGGGCGATAATTATGTATTTCCACAGTTAACTGAAGCTAAGGAAGTTGGGTTTAATTGTTAATTAACTGAATTTACTTAAGATTCATTTCCTTAGAACTTGATACCTAAAGGAAGATTATTTCAACATAATCCCTGAGCTAATTTTAGCTGAACTTTTCCTTTTGAAACACAAACTCAGTTCAACTTTTATAGATCAGCACAGATTTTTCCCATAACTCACAGAACCGAGAAATAAAAACGAAAAATGCTTCCATGTGCTTTTTATCACCCAAAATTTAAACGGTTCTGCGGGCTCTTTAAAGCTACTTAAAAGTGCCACAGAAAAAACCAAAATTAATTCACTTGGAAAACAAAAAGAAATAAAAATAAAAAATCAAGGAAATACAAAAATAAAATGGGAATCCGCTTAAGCCAAAAGGGAAGCACAACAAGCGCTAAATTGATCAATTAATTAATTGAAGTGAACTATAAAATGAAAAAGGAAAAACACGCTTTTGTGGGCGCTGAATGGGCGTGCCCACCATTAACATAAATAGCAAAAATTCGTTTGCTGTTTCTGTTCAGCGAAAAAAAAAGAACAAGGAAAAGCAAATTAAAATACGTAAAGAGACGAAACCAATTTAAATTCTGACCATTTAAAAATGCTAAAAAATGTGGAAATGAAACGGCGAAAGCCAAATGGAAATCAAAAGTTCTCAAAATGCATTTTACGATGGATCCATAGATTGCTGATAGTATTTTTTCCGAGAGGGCCTTGGGGCTTTGTTGACATTTAATGCGGCACTTTGTCAAAATGCATTGGACAAAGGCCATAAAACAGGAAAAAACGTTTGGCAATAACAATAAAAAGCAAAGTTCTCGCTGTCTATTTCTGTGCCTCCCCTGGAAATAGTTTGACCCGACCCGAGGGGGGAAAGCTAATTAAGTATTCCACTTTTACTGGATGGATTCCCGGGATTTGACACACATTCCACCTGCCCAGCCGACGTCGGTGTTGTCTCAATTGTTTGAACAATAAAATCAATGAACCAGGTTAACGCCATTTGCCTTATCGAGGCGAGGTGCCCGCCTGGTAATTGAAGGTGTCTGCCTCGGATGGGTTTGGTGGTGGAAACGTGTCAAAATGTTCAGTTTTTATGTGCGATTAATTGGAGGGTTCGGGGATAGCATATATATTTATAGGTGGTCTTTTAGGTAGCACTTTTAATGGAGTGATTAATCCAAGAATTCAAGTTCTCATTTCTGAGTAACTTTATTAACTTACATATTTATTTCTCTACAATTACAGCTTTGATGCCCGAGGTCGTCCCTTGACTCAGGCCATTCCCTGGGCGGATGAGAGTGTCTTCAATAAGAAGGCTCACTTCCACTATGATGGCACACCGCCTGCCCTGCGGATAAAAAATATTCAAACCACAGATGCGGGACTCTACAAGTGTCGTGTGGATTTCCACAAGTCGCCCACCCGCAATTGGCGCATCAATGTGACAGTGCTAGGTGAGTTAACTCATTTTATTAGAAAAATATTTCAAATCACAACAATATAAGCCTAAAAGTATGCTTTAAAACTAGTTATATGGCTATTTCACATTTCACATCTAGCATTGCTTACTTTTAGACGGTTTCAACTGATTTGTAAGCTTCAGAAATATTTATAAATATCTTTTATTATTTATTTCCCTGCAGTTCCACCCACTCAACTGACCATCCTGGACCATCATGGCGCCGAGATTCGTGACCAGACCGCCGGACCTTATTTGGAGGGCGACAGCATCGAATTGACCTGCCTGTCGAGCGGCGGGATACCACCGCCAAGGGTTTCCTGGTGGCGTGAGCACGCTCTGATCGACGACTCCTTTCAAGTCCTGCCCGATGGCTCCGTTCGCAATGTCCTGCGACTGAAAAACATCCAGCGGAAGGATCTCCTAACGGTAAGTCATCAGCCTTTATTGAGGCCATTTTGGAAGTGGGCGGTGGCAGGGAGGATGGCTTGCTCCAAATTTCGTAAGCCTTATTTACGACCATCGGACAAAGCACCTACTAGTACAATACGATGCTCCCTCCTCTAGGTTTTATCAGTGTTGACAAGAAAGAATAACGAAAGGAGCTAACTTAAGTGTTGCTTTGAGATAAAACTGTATTAAAATAAGTTAAGGTTGCGTTCCGAAGAAAGGTTCTTGAAATACTACAATTATTTTAGCTCTACACTTAATGTTCTTAATTTCTACATTTAAAAACATAGTTTAAGGAGCCCTTTCGGCTTGAAAATAGCCAGGTTAACAGCACAGCTCTCACCTCTTGACTGCCAGTTGGCCATTTATTTTCGGCTGGCCACAAAGGGGCAGCAGCTTTGGTCTGTGGGCCTCCTCTGCTCCGTTAATGACAGCGCCCCGTACCATGGGGCATAATAGAAATCAAATGCAACCGCCTGCATTCGGAATTGTTCCCTGGGTGGTGGTGGTGGTGGTTTCCCTTGAGAGTCCCTCCATCCCCCGGGGTGTTCCTCTCCAGAAAAGCGATGCTCTTCTCTCCGTTCTGTTGTTGATTCTAAGCCGATTTTTCTTTGGCCCGTGTAATGAACATTATTGTTAGGCAGCGCTAATCCCGCCATTCAGATCCCGGCGGTTTCCACCAGCTCCTCCACCCAGCTTATAACCCCCTCTCTGCCCCAGAACAAATTGTGAGCCGGTCAGGTCGGGTCTTTTGTGTTATGAATGAATGGCTTGAGTGGAATCACTTGAGCGCTGTTCGTGTAATACCAAAAGTTATTAGCTTAAACTGCCGAGATGAAATGAAAGCGGAGGTTGCCAGGGGAGTGGAAAATCATAGAATATATCAGACGATTTGATGGAAAAGAGATTAGTATGAAAAATTAGCTATATTTGTGAGAAAAATCCCCGATTACAACAGTCAAAATACGGCAATAAATAACTTGAACCACCGAAAGAGTTGGATATAAATTAATTTAGTGAATTAAATTAATGAAGAAAGGAAAATAAACCCCTGTTGGTAAATGGACTATTTATTCTTTAATAAAAGGTAATAATAATCTTATTATAGCGGAATGCCTTGACAAAAAATTTATTTAATGACCTAATTAACGTAGCCAGCTAATGGGAAATTTCTGCATCACAAAGCAACGGCGCTAAAGTAGAACAGCAAACAATAACGCAAAGTATATCGGCAAATAAAAACAATTGCAATATTAAAGGCTACAAAAACATACTTTGCAGGAGATTAAATATCAGAAAGCAAATTAAAGAGTGTGCAGAGCTTAAATCGATTTAAATTCAATAGTTTGCCATAATAAACACGTCTCCCAGAGACCCGGAGAACTTCTCCCTCGAGACCCCCTGCCTGGTCTCCCTATATAAGGCTAGATATCGTTGTGTAACCGAATAGAAATTTATGACCTAATTTTCCAATCGAAACGAGACTTGCTTGTGCTCTGCGGCGAACCCAAAAGTTATGCAAATATTTTTATTGCCAGGCGACAGACGACGGACCAGAGACAACGTTTTTGGCCCAATAGTAAAATGTCGGACCCAAGAAGTATCACATTACTGGGGGGCAGCAGGGGAATTTATGATATCGATACACTCGCCAACCTTTTGAACTCTTTGTGGATCTGCCGAGAGCATAATTGATTAGTCTTGTGTTTTTTTTCCTGTTGCGTGCTCGATACACATTTGCCGCAATTAAAATTAAATGTTGATCAGGTTGATTTATCATCGATATTGGCTCCGGCCAGTGCTCCATATTTTATTATTATTAGTAAGAGGGCAATTATTGTAATGAGCATAAATCATCGGGTTTCATTATTGTTCGTTCTCCGCTCCTTCTTTCAGATGTACACCTGCCAGGCCACCAATGGCCATGTGGTCCCGGCTTTGACCAAGAAAGTTATCCTCGACATGAATCGTAAGTACCTGTCCGCCTCCGCCGCCGACGTCGTCCTCCTGAATTTCCATTTAATGCAAAGCGAAAATATTATGTATATTCTGTGGCCAAGAGTTGAAGGTCAGTCCCAGTTTTCGGGGTGGCTCTGGGATTATTGTTTTGTGGGCGTGACATTCTCATGGAAATTAATGTAATTAAAGTTTTGTCATTCCGCCGCAAGGACACACAGCCACGAGCACGAATACTCGCATATTTATCCACATCCCTGCATTTATGGTTATGCGGGGCCTCTGGGTGGCTATGCTAATCGCATTGTGGGTCCCCCGAGTGGGGCAGTGGGTTACACACACATCCAGTGATGGGCATAATAAAATGTGTCATAAATAATGAACATTTCCATAAAGGTTGGGTTATAGATGTGCAGGAAATTAAGCGACAGCCGAGAGAGCCGAGAGAGCCTTGGCACCGGAATTTGCGCGGTGTCCTTCTGCGGTAATAACTGAATATCACCATGATAATCAGCAGTCACCTTGATACGACACACAATAATGGGTTAAGCTGAATAACTAGTGAATAATAAAGGGTGTTAAAGTGAAAGGAATTAAATGTATTCTTCAAAAATAAATTTTCTAACTCAAAAACATCTTTAAAACCTATATGTAAAGCATTTTTATAGTAAAACATTCCCAGCTATAACTTAATGCTAGTTTTATATATTTTGTAACAGAATTTAACTTTAAATAATAGTTTACATAAAAGCCACCTCAATGATTTGATTAGGAATAGATAAACGTTTAATGAATAATTAATTAATTGGGAAATTACCCCTAATAGGAACACAATTGAGCTTGATAAAAATCTAACTGAAATGGTGGCTATTTCCCTCGACAGTTCCCCCTCTCAGCTTGCTCCTGCAAGGACTGAATCACGCCGTAGTGGCAGGAACAAGGACTCACGTAACCTGCACGGCAATAGGAGCTCGTCCGCCGCCCATAATTAATTGGTCGAAGGCGGGACAGCCCGTGAAGGGGGCCACAGCATCCGTAAGTTTTAACTTAATAGGGAAATAGAAATATCTATAAATAAAACCCCCAACCAGACTTCCTCCGATGGAAACACAACCATATCGGAGCTAATGCTGATTCCCGTGCCCGAGGATAACGAACGGCAGGTGGTGTGCTCCATTTCCCTGAATGCCGGGATAACTTCCCAGCAACTCCACGAGGGACACACCACGGTGATGACCACCATGGGAAGTGGACATACTGGACTGCATCTCAAGGACTCCAGAGTGCTAAATGTGACACGTAAGCAGTACTAAAGACTTGAGGGTTAAGGTGGAATTATAAGAGGGAAAACCTGTTGCAGATGCACCCATTGTCAACCTGAATCTGGGAGCTCCTCTCGATCCGAATAACCTGCTCAAGGGCTCCGATGTCTACTTGGAGTGCGATGTGAGGGCCAACCCTGGAATAACTCGCGTGGAGTGGTATCACAGTGTGAGTATTAAAATCATAAAAATATCAGAATTAAATAAACGTCGACCAGCTCTTTCCCAGCAAAACCTCAGCACCCACAATAACCACTAATTGAATTATATTTATTTTCCCTCGCAGGACAAGCAACTCCACTCCTCCCGCGGCATCATCATCTCCAACCAGACGCTCGTCCTGCAGGGGATTTCCAAGTCCTCGCACGGCCAGTACTTCTGCAGGGCCACCAACCTGCAGGGCAGTGTGTCCAGCAACGAAGTCTACTTGGATGTGAAGTGTAAGTGCCACCCACACCCACCCCTTGACTCCGCAACACAACTCACTTAACTTTAGCACTTGAAGGCTGCACAGTGCGAAAAATAGGGTTTATTATATTATAAACATACATTTTTATAGGCCTTTATATTTGTTTTAATGTCTTTTTATTTCCACATACCAAATTTAAAGTCTATTTCACAAGAACGCCGACCAGAAAGTAGTTCTCGCAGATTTCTACTCTTCTATCGATGTCTCTCCTCAACTCGAATCGATAGTATCGATGTACAATGTTTGCTTA